>LOEQ01007616.1:44473-60530 GCA_001685075.1 Bramus lutescens | reverse complement strand
TAGAGTTTTGGGGGTCACTAATGTACACTATCATATCATCTGCAAATAACGAATTCAACTTTAATTTTTCTCTCATACATTGCATCCTTGCTACAGTTTCCTCTCCCTCTACCACTCCCCCAGACCTTCTTCCCTCTCCCTAATATCAACCCCTCTTCTGAGGGGTTCCCTTGCCTTGCCTAGTGTTTGTCTGGGGTTCTTTTCATCTGTGTCCATGGTTTCTGGACGATACTCCTCTGTTGACATCTGGACTAGGCATGAATATATGCGTGTAGCAGTATATCTTTAGGGATTATTTCATTGACCACCCCCAGTTGTGTTTGGTTCTATTTGGATCCCTGTGCCTGTAGAGGCAGAGCTTCCAGGCAAGGAGAGTAAGGAAGATGAGAAATTTAGGCTTGAAAAAAGAAAGAAAAGTAGATGACAGGGAGAAGCTAGGAACCAGTCAGCCGGACAAAGAGGAAGAAGGACAATAAGATATACTGAATGAGAGAAAGGTAAAAAGCCCTGAGGTAGAATGTAAATGAAGAGATGAAAGGTTACTCTCTCAGTTGGGACATGGAAGCAGGGGGTCATCCCTCCCTGCTAAGAACCAAGTAGCCTGGTCACCAAAGAAGATACCATCCCCAAACAGGCAGGTCACAGGATCTAATATAGATACATAAGTAACCCCTTCAGACTGCTAACTCTTTTGTTCCCATAGTGTTGACCCTGCCTCTGTAGAGTTTTATATGGCTGTTGTATTCTTTGAGAGCTCAAAAAATTGATTTGACATGACAGGCATGATTATACACATTATCTTTCACCCTTTAGCTACAGTGGACTCTCATGAAGAGCCATTTGCTGGGTTTTATGTACTGCATAGACATACAAAATAGATAGAGGTTGTATCTTTTATAAGTGATCAGAATTCCTGAGATTTGTGCCCAGCATAAGTGGTTGCCTCAATGTAAAATGTCAATCATTTTATCTGCTAAAGAGGTTCCCAAGCATCCCCTGGAGCAGAAATGTCTATGACAACATTTCTGGATAATGAGAGGAAACATTTCCATAATAAGTGAGTGCAGAGTTGGGAAGCAAGCGGTGAGGTGAAGAGGTAAAAAGCCAGCATCAGAAGGAAGTGTCTAATGAAAAGACTATCTAATTTTTATTGTGCTTTGCAATAAACTCTGTGGAGATTTTTCATGTCACCTCAAACAGAAAATGGCAGAAATTAATTATAAACAGTTCTGCATTTCCACATTTGGTTCATGTCTGCACTTCAGCAATTATATCCAATTGTGTTTAATCCAGGTCACATCTGTCTCCACCTTGCTGGCTTGCTGGCACTGGACACCACTCTTCTGGCCCCCAGTGTCTGACATGGGCGTGCCATGTAGTACAAACTTAGTAAATGTTGGAGTCTCATGGAGTGAGATTGTGTGTTTATTGAAGTCACTGTGATATTGTAGATGGCCACTATCAGATTCAAAAAAAGCAATCATGATGATGGGGAGTAAGACTCAGCAATGAACGTCCTAGGCAGTGACAGGGGCTGGAGCTGACCTGTAATCTAGTCTATGACCTAGAGGTAGACTTACTAATACCCACAAAGAGTGCCATGCAGTAGTTTGGGGTGTAAAGCAGACACAAACAGCATGAACATGGAAGGATGGGTGGATGGATGAATGGATGGATAGATGCTCTGTCAGGGGAATCTGTGAGTAAATACTACAGGGTTGCTCCTCCCACGGAGACAGGTTTTCTTGACCAGGTGATAAGGAGGCAGAAGCTATAGCAGAATTCAGTTGTGGTTTTGTCCCTTGGGTGACAGAGTGGCTTTCTCCTCTGGCAAGGTGGGAGTGGGTCTGAGAAGCCTGTAAGGAAGCTTGGCCTCCAGCCTCACTCCTGTCTTATACACTCTGTCTCTGGCCTAGGTTCTCCTTAGGGTCATAGCCCACTTTGTGGCATAACACTGCATGTCCAGCCTAACCACTGACTTAGATTTTGAACAGACTTGCTGGCAACCACAGACAGAGGGGCGAGAACAGATAGCATGTTCTAGCAGAGAGTAAGTCACATTCCCTTCCACCTGTCTACCTGCCTCCACCTCTCCACCAGCGGCCCTTACCCTGTCACCAGCATATGCACAGTCATGAGTGCTCACTTGGTGTCCAGGCCCTGTGATGTCTTTTAAGGGAACTGTCCTACAGAAGCTTGACAAAGATTCTGAGAAGGAGCACACCCCACCTCCATCCAGCGCCTGTAGGAGTTTCATCAAATTGGTCAGTATGAGTTCAGGGAGCAAGTATTTCCCCAGAGAATAGCAAAATAAATGGCTGGAATGGTCTGCTATTTGCATGACTGGATGCTGGTAGCAGAACTCCGCCTGTCTGAAGCTCACACGGGGTTAGAGAACGAAATCCCCGTAAGGACCTGCAAGCAGGAGACAAAGCCTATGATTTATGTGCTTTCCTCTTCCCATTTACACGGTGCCAACGCTGGTCTGGACGGACACCATGAAGGGAGGCTCTGGGCTGAAATGGCATTTCCTCCCTGTCTCTTTAGCATTCTACCATTTGGTTGCAAGACACATGGAAATGGAAATGTAATGCTGCTGGATTCTGAGAAGCAGTCACAGGTGTTTTGCAGTCCGGGCATGCATGCTCTGTTTACTATGAAATAACTCCATATTTGTCACTGATTCAATCAAAGATGGATGCACTGACATTGAGAAGCAATGATTATATCTCTGAGTAAAGCACGCAGGCTAGGAAATGGAAATAAAAATGAATTCGAGTGTCTGTGAACAGGGAAGCAATTTTCAGTTTGCTTTACATTTTTTTTAAATGGCGTGCATTATTTGTCACTACAAAACTTCATATAAAGGTGATGCTTTACTGAGGACCTGATTCTGCAGAAAACAAAAAATAACAATAACAACAACAAAACCAACCAACCAACCAAACAAACAAAAAAACACAACCAAGACAAAAAGAAAAACAGAAAAACCAATGCATTAAATTGCTCTTTGCACCAATTGCCGATCCTTTCCCCACTAAAAAAAGAAAAAAAATTAAGAAAAGATTTCTGTTTGTTGCAATCCTAGTGTCAAAGGGGGGAAGAGCTCAGTGCAGTCATGTGAGGTGTATGTGCCCTCCAAATTAAAGACTAGAGTTGTCATTCGTGTCTCTTGTGTGACATGAAACCTGCCTACAGACTTGCCCCTCCTTCCTCAGTCTCTTCTTTGCTTTAAAATGACCAACAAAGTAATGAGATGCAACTGCTTTTATACAAAAAAATCATGTTATTATTATTTTTACAAGTTGAAACGTTTCTTTTTCAAGCAGAAATATCTGCTACTACCTGTGCATTTAGGCTTTGGATAGCTGATAAACAGCTCCGGATTATACAAATATAACTGCATTTTCATTATCAACTGCTCACAAATTCCAGTCGGCAGAGCTGTGGTGCCAGAAAGCAGGCAGCCAGTTTCAAACTATCTTCTTTTTCTTAAGCTTTTAAAACAAGGCCATGATTCTTCATATTCAGTTGAAATGGAAAGCACTCAGGCTCAGTGCACACAGGAAATTGTAGCATTGTTTCTCCCTCCCTGCTCCCTTTCCTTTTCTGAGACCAGCTAGCTGCATTGCGCCTGGAAGCTCCCAGGACCCAGAACTGCGGGCTGGGTGGAACCGCACCTCCATCCAGCCACCTCTTTCACAGGCAAGCCAGAGTCTTGCCTCGGGTCATCTTTTACATTGTATTTCGTTTTAATAACTCAGACACATTGCTGAGATGAGTGTGTCGTGACAACTTAATGAGAAGAAAAGAACAGCCCAAAGGTTTTTACTTACCTACCACTTCCATTTAATACAGCATTTTGGAAAATGTGGTTGGACAAAGAAAAATTCTTATTTCAGTGATGATAGTGAATAGAAGAAGTGGATTTGGCCTGATTAATTTTTTTATTGAAGAAAGTATTTAATAAATGAACGATTGTGTTAGCTATTTTTTTCCTCTCAATACTTTTATTAAGGAAATATCAGATCTTGAAACAAGTTTTACCCGGTTTCTTTGACAATGTACGTTAGTTAGACACCCTTCTATTTATCTTGGCTTTCTAGAACTGCAGAGTGGGTTTCTAGGTTATTGAAAAAGGGGGTGTGCTCAGTCTCTTGGGGTCCACCCCTGCACCCATGTATTTTATCCTGCAAGCCTTCATCAAAGCGGAAAGTGTGCACTCAGGAGGAGGTTAGCCCAAGAAGGAAAATTCCCCATGGCTTGGAACCTTGAGAGTCTATCCTGTCTGAGCTTCCGTTTTAGAGCTTGAATAGTTAATGCTTTTATAAACTAGTCCTCCTATTGTGGAAGCATTGCTGTGGAAAGTAGATGCCGCAATGCACATTACTACGGACAAGTCGCCTCTTTCAGGGCAGGATCACTCGCTCTTTGCTGTCTTGACTGCTGTTACTTCAGGAAATGGCTTGCCTTTCCTTACTTGCCTTTCTTCCTACATGAGTTTGAACCTCTGCGCGTGTGGGCTCTACCATCCCAAATCTCCTTAGTAGCTCTCAGAAGCGTAAATCCAATACTTAACTAGTTGTGGGTGTCTCCTAGGAGGTGTGGTTCTGGGAAGGAAAGTGGCTCATGGTTTTGCCCAGCTTTGTCCCGGCCTCCCAGTGTCAGGTGCAGATTGACCACTCTGTGTGTGCATACTGTTGAGAGACCTGGAAGCTCCTGGATCCTCTGTGTGTACCACTGCCTCCCCAGGTCTTCACGTCTCCTTCCTGGAAGGGTTATTTCTAGGGACTGTAAAGAATTGCAGATATTTGGTCAAGGATAAGTTTTAGTCTGGAATAGCCTAATGAGCTTACGGTCTACTAAAAATGTCCCAGTTCCTCTACGATTTGATTTTCTTAGTGCCTACTTCTCTTTGAAAAGCAGGTCAAATTTCTCAACTAAACCATTTAATTATAAAAAAAAAATGCTTCAACGACTTCATATGCATTCACCAAACAAACCTCTAGCTAAAAGCATTTGCTTGTGTCATTTTGGACTCTCATTTGAAGCCAGTTAAGTGAAACCTAGCCTGTTCTTGGAAGGTTACAATTAACCTCAGGTCAGGAATGTGAAGAGAAAATGAATGAAGTGCTCGTATGATTTTCGTGCCTGCTCTGAACTTCTGGGGCCTTGTGTAATGGGCTGTGGGCAGAGATTGTGGTTCCTATCTGACTTGATGGCCTTAAAAATAATGGTCTACATGAATGCTTTAATTTATGTGGCAGTTTTCGAGAACATGTGACTTTTATTACTGCAAAAACTTAGTCCTCATCTTGTCCTTCATAGACAAGGTACAGTCTTTGTGATTTTTGCATAGGAATTTTTAAAGCTAATATGTAATCTCTTTTTGAAGGATTGCAGAAGGAAAATGAGATTATAGTAATTTACAACTCTGTTTTAAATGTCAGCCGTAAGAAGTGATGCTCAGTGTCTAATACCAGCAAACACAGCTGGGTGGGGGAACCTTCAGCCTTGAAGGAGGCACAGCAGACTGAGGAGACTGAAGTCAAGGATTGCACAAGGAGAGAAGTGCCCATAGATGTTTACTTCTGTTTTTATGTCTAAGCGTTTACCAAGCAAAGCTGCACTTACTCTAAAAGAAACAACCATGTGAATAACCCATCAAGGTTCCTGTTGAATGGGTCACCTGGGTGGCCCCGGAGATCTACAGTAGAGTGTTACTTGGACTCAAGCCAATAAAAGTATCAACTGAAAATGATTAACTCAATACTATGGAATGTGAATTATTACAATTTTGGTTGAAGTGAGATAATATTCATAAAAAATAACAAAGGTTATGTCAACCATCCCCAATACATTCTGGCCCTTTCTGATAGGGGTGGATGGTTCTTCTTTTCCGACCAGTCATCATGGATTGGTCTATGCTCTAGCTCTGCTTGCTCCTTTTTGGTGGTTGCTTGGTGTCTCTATGCCTTCCCATTCTCTGTGCTATTTTATTCTGGTCCAATTCATTTGTGTAGGAATCAGGCACTTTACATTATTAGAACACTTTTGGTTAATTGGATTGTGTCAGCAGTTACTCAAGGTTCAGACTTGCTCTCATGCAATCCTCTTGGGTTATCTCTAGCACACAAAATGTGTGTATCTATCAGTACTTAGCTATGCTTTCTGTTGGCTTTCCTTTTTCTACCTCCCCTGGCTTGATTTCCATCTGAGTCATTTTCATTTACCTCTGTGCTGAAGATCAGATCTAGTCCTGGGCCCCTGAGGCTGTGTTAGGGAGAACAGTTTCTATTTTAGATTTGAGTTGCCTGGAGTTCTTTGTTGGGCAGACTTGGAGATATCACTGCATTTTTGTGGTGTAGGAGGTTCTTCTGTTCATGTGTTGCTATAATTGGTTAATGAATAAAGAAACTGCTTTGGGCCTGATAGGGCAGAACTAAGGTAGGTGGAGAAGACAGAACTGAATGCTGGGAGAGAGAAGGGCAGAGTGGAAGAAGCCATGGATCCCCCGCCTGAGATGGACTTCAATTAGAATCTCTGGTAAGTCACAGCAACGTGGCGATATGCAGATTAATGGAGATATTAGTTTAATTAGATTAAACTAATATGTAAGAGTTAGCCAATAAGAAGTTACAGCTAATGGCCAAGCAGTGTTTTAATTAATACAGTTTCTGTGTGGTTATTTCAGGTGTAAGCTAGCAGGGCGGCTGGGACAAACAAGGGACGCCTCTCCTTGTAACATTTTGGGATAATGGGATCTCACTTACTCTTTACTCAGAGAATATATAACATGTCTGCCAAACATGGAGGCTCCAAAACTCTCATGGGTCATCTGCCTATACACATATCTGTGCACACAAATATCAGGATGCTGTACATAATATTTTCAAGTAAGCAGTGAATATGAACAAGTGAGATCTGTGTCTGCTTTGTTTCCTCAATATGGATTTTCACAGTATGTTATTTTTAAAACTACTTACTAGTCAGTAGAATTTACTCTAGAAATAACTGTTTAACCTGTTTTCCTGCCACTGAAAAGGCATTGATTTTGGAGATACAGAAGGTTATGGTCTCACTGAGATGCAAGTATGTTGAACTCAAGCTGGTACCCTTGTCCCTTTGCCTCAGTGCAGTCTGTAGAACTATGAAACAGGCTTGATGTCAGAAGTCAATTGAGAACACCTGCTCTCCATTAATTGCGTTTATAAGTAGACTTAAAAATGCTAGGAGGTTTCTTCTCCAATTGGTTTATCTAAAATTGAAATTCAAAGAACAGTTCTGAAATCCTTTAGTTTGAAATAATTTCAGACTTACAGAGGACATGAAATGCCAATGGAGAGTGGTTTGTGTGTGTGTGTAGCTTTCAAGCAGCTTCGGCTGATGGTGATATTTTACATGATTACAGTCTATCTATCTAAGAACTGGCACAGATATGCTACTTCAGGCTTGAAAGCCAGCTTAAGGATTATTTATTATTACGGTGTGTGTCTGATGTGTGTGGAGGCCCGTATATGCCACGGCAGGCTATTGAGCTCAGAGTGCACCTCTGTGGAGTTGAATATCTCCAGTTTTTATTTGGGCTCTGGGATGCAACTCAGGCCAGAAGGGTTTCTTCACAAGCACTTTTCTCATTGGCCATGAAAGAGCAGTTTTAAAATAATTTTTGTTTATGGAATACAGAGTTATTTAGTGAAATGTTCCATATAGGATACTGGAGCCTGGAGATGTGTCTTAGTACAGAAAGAGAGCTTGCCTGCATGCACACTGTCCTACCTTTGATATGCAGCATGGCCCAAACCAACAAGCTAACACTGCAAAAACAAACAGCCAAGGGATTGGACAGTCTAGGTGATTCATGAAGAAACTGAAATAATTTTACGATATGTTAAAAATTTTTATCTTAGCTAATTTTTCTGACAAGCACGTATATTGAATAGGATAACAGGGTACTTCTTTCAAAGTGAATGCAGTTTCATTTCTTTAGAAATCAGAAATTCCTGTGGGAATTTCTTTTTTGTCTTTCAATAATCCACTGACAGCTTCACAAGCTTTTCCCTGTAAACATAAATTTGCACACCGTAGAAAATATCGCTCATAGTGGTGAAAGCTTAAGTGTATTTGTGTGTGTGTGTGTGTGTGTGTGTATCTTTAGACAGTGTAAGCAGAACAGGCAGTGATCTGGTAGACAATTAAGGTAATTGCACAAGAGTGTGATGACAGGTGGTTGAACTGCATTGCCTTATGAGAAGATATGCTGTGACTCCTTGTGCTTGTTCACTTTAGACAGCAGCTTAGCAGCATGAACAAAGCTTGAAAGACCACTGCTGTGTCCTGCTCCGCTGTTTTGTTCTCACTTGGGCTTTGTGTAGTTGTGACACCTTGAGATGATGGATTTTTCACATGTTCTCTGTTCATGACCACCCGGGCACGAGGTTCAGTGGAGCACTGCACTATCATGTGTGATGCTAAGAACAAAAGGAGTTCTACCTTTTCAAAGCTCTTATTGACTCAGGACTCTAGAGAGGGAGAAGGTTTAGTTGTTGAAGCTTCCAATAAGATACAAGGTGTCAGGTGCATCTTTTATCTACAAAGCAAATGTTATATACTTGTATTGATATTAAAATGGAATTAAGTATATGTTATTTATAAATATCTCCCTGGGAGACATGCTGTGGTTTTAAATATGAATGAGTAATATAAAATGTTAATCTTGAAAGGATTCTCAGAAAGGTAAAAGTGAAGATACCAGTGAGCCATAGATTAAAAGTAGATGCCTGAACTGTTATTGAAACTGGCAAAGGGGACTTTAAATTGTAATTAGATTTCACCAATTGTGGATGAGGCATATGAAAAGGAGATTTACAGGAAAAGTATACTCTTCCATTGCTTCTGATAAAACTCATTTGTGGAGGTAAATTAAAGATGCTGGCAAGGATGATGGTGGATTGTTAGGGCCGGAGTCTAATTTAAGCATCCTTACTTGGCATTCGGCAGTGTCCCAGCAGAAAGTTTGGCTTTAAATATCCAGCTATTCCCGGAATGGAGACCTATTTAGGAGAACTGTTGATGAGAGGTTAGCTCCTGCATTGATTTTTTTTGTTGTTGTTGTTGGCCAGTATTGGGGGAAGAAAAGAGGTAGAGGCAGGAGAATACTTGTAGGTTTTCCTTATTTGACTTGGCTTCAGGTTTAAGGCTGGGGGTGAGGAAAGAAAACTTTCCAAAGTCTTTTAATATGTGTGTGTGTGTGTGTGTGTGAATTTATGTGTGTGGCTGTGTGTGTGTGTGTGTGCGCACATGTGTGCATGCATGACTGTCTTTGTATCTTGGGTTCCTCTGTAGTATTTTCATTGAATTTGTAAAGCCTGATCTCACTACGGCTGCTGTGGTGGAGACCTACTGTATAGCCCCTTGTTGTTGACAGCCAGTGATAGGTGCTATATAAGGACTGTCTCTTTTGATTAGCAATGCATATAGAAGCAATCTTGTATGGGGTTTGGAGAAGTTTCTTAGGTTTTCAAAGATAAGCAAAGATTGAAGTTTGATGATAGCTCCTCCTTGGCACAAATGATGTTTAATGTAACAGGAATTCAATTTGAATTAGGAAATATTAATGATATTAACTGGTTTAATTTTATTTGCTGGTAGTAGCTGG
Source organism: Bramus lutescens (assembly GCA_001685075.1). Lineage (NCBI taxonomy): Eukaryota > Metazoa > Chordata > Mammalia > Rodentia > Cricetidae > Bramus > Bramus lutescens. Next base: position 50,872 of record LOEQ01007616.1, on the reverse strand, counting down.
GAGTTTGTCATATTTTGTTTGCCTCTGTCACCGTTGACGTAATTAGAACCCTCATGGGATCAAGCAGAACAGGTTGTGGTTATAATACTCCTGGTCATTAAGATATTGGGGATGTGCTTCTCTTTTCTATGGGGAGAGGATATGGTGGATCCTTTGGTTCCCTGAGCTTAGCAATACCCCAAACTAAAAAAATCATCAAGGTGTAACTGGCAGAGGAATTAATTAAAATCATACACAACAGATACTTTCCTGGGTTGTTAATTTCCCATGTGATATTATGAGATTTTAACCAAGAATGCAATGAAATTTAATGGCCAACTGCTAATATCCTCAGAATAGTTGTATGCAATTTCTCTCATGATGCCGTAATCAAAGTGCTGGCTGGAAATGCAGCCTTTTCCGAAGGCTGCTGGGGAGGACCCTCTTCCATACTTACATGTGTTTGCTCACAGGGTAAAGTTCTCCCCTCATGTCTTGCCTCAGTTTCTTGGCTTCTCCACAGGCTCAAAGGGTAAAATCTGAATCTTTTGGAGTGACCATAGAAGCGATTAAGAGAGGGGATATGAGACGGGAGTTGCTATCTCTTGTACTTTAATATCAGAAATGACCATGCCCTTTCTGCATTGTGTTAAAGAGAGGGGATGTGAGATGGGTGTTGCTATCTCTTGTACTTTAATATCAGAAATGACTGTGTCCTTTCTGCATTGTGTTAATGGAGTCTGTCTCCAGGTCCAGGCCACATCCAGGAGGGGGCGTTGCATAGGATTTCAGATGAGGATCACCGACAAGTCACCCTAGATGCTGATCACGGGTATATTAGCTTTTACCACTGTAAGAGAAAACTAAACAGTTAGTTTATAGAAGGTTTCCGTAGAAGACATTAGTTAAGAAAATACCACATCTGAAGCGAGAATACTGGAGAAGTCAGACTGAGTCCAGGGGATCTTGTTATCTCTTTCTGTATAGATTTCCATTGCTTTTCCTTTGCTAAGGTCTACTCCTGCTCTTTACTGTCCCAAACATCTCATATTCTTTCCCCACAGTAGATGTAATCTGTCTTTATTTACACAGTTCTAAGAAGTGGTTGGCTAAAATTTCTTCAAAAATCAATTCAGAATGAGATCTTAGAAAATCACAGTTAAAATTTTTTTTTGAATTTATCAATGTTACGGTCACATGTTGGTGTGGGACTTATGGCCTGGCCCTCCATCATTCACAGGCAGAAGTGCCAAGGTGCTGCCTCCTCTGTGTGCTCTTTCTTAACTAACTTGTGCCCCTAGGAGCTTTCTCTCTAGAGCCCCATTTATCATCTTTCTAGCACTTTCTATTATTTGAGGTCACTATTTCATGTCTATTTTTATTTGTTGCCTTTCTGCTCACGAGAGTTTCAGCTCTGGGAGACCAGAAACAAGGAGGCTAGGGATTCTGTCTTTTTGTTTTGTGAACAAATATGAAAGAAATTAAAACAGAATTATAGAGATAAGTTTGGGGCAAAATAGCTCACAGGTGCTCCTGTCACACCTGCCTGCTGCTGCACTGACCTGGGTTGTTTGCCTTAGATGAGTCTATGGTGGACACCAATATGCTTGGCTGACATGTTGGCACTCCGTGCTCAGAAGCTCAGGAGTATCATGGAAACCACTGCTCTCTATATAATCCTGGAAATTGTGAAGATGCGTTAGAATGTCTTCAGCTACACATCAAATGTGTGGTTATGGAGGAAGGAACCAACCAACCTTTGCAATTGAAGTGTCTTCAACTTTTCCAATGATGAGTCTGCTCTCTTGTTTCATGGCTACATTTTGGGGCCCCTTGAGAGACTATCAACAAAGCATAAGAAGGCACATTTCAATATGATTCTAGATGACAATTGCCCGTGGCTCAGGTTTAAAAGCTTAACAGAGGGCTGAGGGTCCTGAACAGAGTCAAAGGTAACAATGAAAAAGAGAAGGAAAGACCCCCCCCCTTTTCTTTCCTTGCTGTGGTTTCATTCCACACAGTGAGAAGCATGACTTGATTGTTGCTTATTGTGGCTTAATACAGCTCATCAAGTTTCTTCTCCCTTGCAACAAAGTGGGCTGAAACTTGAGGGATTTCTTCTGCAATAATTCCCCAGACCCCATTCCCAGCCAACACTGTGCAGCTCATTTCTATTAGGCAGATAGCATTCCTTTCTGATTTGCTTCCAGACTCATAATTCTGTGCTTATCTGGACCGACCTTCATTTGCATTTATTAGCTGGGTAGGTACTTGAAATATCTAAACCCCTTTTTATCTGTCTGCTTTGTTTCTCATTATTTGCTGTTTCTTCCAATTTAGTATTAACTGCAAGCTTGAAATGTTTCTTCTGAAGCTGTTGTTCGGACTCTTTGCATACCAATGTGGTCCCTTGCACAGCTGTCTGCTAGGATCTGAGGCAGTGACCTGTTTCTGCCTTGCATGACTGTAATGCACATATTTTGCTTGTCTCACTTGACTGGCTGAGTGTGAGCTGTTCATGAGGGTTCAGCTAGTTCTGCTGAATACTGGGGTACTATTCCTCTCCGCTGTAGTAGACAGTGTGCCAAGGAATAAGAGAGGAGCTGCTTGCCTTGTGGATTTGAGGATTGCGTCTACCACCCATTTTCCCACATTTTCTTTAAATTACACTTAAAAATGCTTTAGCTCTTTATTGAAAAATACGCAAAATGACATTGTGAAAGTAGGATTAATTAAAAAGTCTTTGTTTTTTTCTATTTTACCTTTTTTTCCCTGCAGGCATCCAGGTGAGTTGCTTTTATTTTTATTTTTATGCATTCTGGTGTAAAGCTGGTTCTCTTGAACACCACTGGTTTTATTTTGTGCTGTTTCAGGAAGACACCATGCTTACTTCTGTACTTGTTGTCAAGTAGATTTGTAACTGATTTCCAGGAAATTCCCTGGTCTTATCACAGTGCTTTAAGTGCCCCCGAGAGTTTCAGCTTGCCTCTTTGGCTTTCCTGTTTCAACTGTAATCCACAGCTCCTATATCTCAACCTTGTAGGATTCCTTATTGACTCTGAAAATTTGTGTGACGCTGTGGGGCTGATGCCCAGGTTCAGATTATAGGGCTTCCAAACTGAGGCGCCAGGATGAAACTGGTTGCTATGAACAGCTGAATAAATTTCAGGCAGCACCTATTCCCTCTTGGCTTTATGATTCTTGCATGCAAACGGAAAGGATTTATTGGTTAACCCTGTAATTTTGTCCTCAGCATTAAAATTTTACTATTGTATACCGATTTGTAACAGCATCATTAGCATGTCTGCTTCTCATCTTACAACATAGTTCACTTTCTGATTTCTTGAGGCCTGGGGCAGAGTAGAGACTCAATTTAGGAATCTGAGTTGTGGCAACTGAGGCCTAGCAGAGAATCTGGAGACTCCTTTGCCTAGGGAATGAGGTTGAGGCCTGAACAAGCTGGGAGGGCCACTCACAGAAGTCAGACCCAGTTCTCAGGAGCGAGAGGAGACCAAAAGGGGACTGAGGACCAGTAGGAGATCAGGAAGGAGTTAACCGCGACGGTGTTACTGGCTCCTGGGAGCTGCATTTGCCAGTATCCAAACCAGGACAGACTGCTTTCTGTTTCGGCAGCAGCAGTTTTGTTTCTGTGGAAAATGGAGGAAGTGGGAGGTGACACTGGAGATTTGACTAAGATCAGGTATTGAAAGGTCGAGTGTGTCTTTGGTACAATAGCAGCTTTGGAAAATGAGAAGGAGAGAACTACGAGTTTGAGGCTAGCCTGGGCTACATAGCAAGTGTGAGGCTAGGTTAGTATATAGAGCGAGACCTTGTCCAGCCCAAGTGCCAAACAAGTCCCCCAAACAAAGTCCCTCCCAGCAATTAGTTGGGTGTACTCTGCTGAGATCTTTGGGCTTCATGTGAAGACCAAGGTCGTTCAATGAAGGGTTCTAAATGGGGTGAAGAAAGTGAGCTGATTGGAAAGGAGCTCCTTCTACACAAGTATGCACGATAGACTATAGATATTATCCCACAAGCAAACAACAACCAAACAAATGGGCCAGTTTGTCTTCTAACCCCTGGGAAAGTGAGTATATTAGAGGCAGAAGTTGCCTAGGTTTCTTATCTCATGATGGGGCGGCGTGGGTGAGATAATTAATGTCAGAGAGAAGAGGAAGAAAGGAAGCCTCTGATACAGGCAGGCTGAGTCTGAGGGCTCCTAGGATACTCAGTACCAATAACTTCATATATTTTATCTTACAGACTCCTTTCAGTAATTATGATTTTACTCACAGATGGGAAAATTCAAGTTTAGAAAGTCTAAGTGTCTCGTCTAAGGAAGACAGCCAAAGGAGGCATCGAGTAATGTTTTTGAATATTGGTGTCACTAGGCACTGGCTGAGTCATTCATGGTGACATTTCTGTTTTTCTTTTAAAACAATAGAATGACTTTGAAAGCTGCTCTTGAGTACTAATCAAGGCAGTGTCTGTCAGCCCTCTCCATGGCTACCAATCCATGCCAGACCTCTCCATGGCTACCGACCCATGCTCAGTCAATAGTAACTGCTATTCTTCTTCCAAGTTTTAAACAGGTGATGAGGAGCCACGACTTTAAAATACAGCAGAGAATAAGATGGGCAAAGGAGGCAGCATAGCACGTGGGTTAGCAACACAAAGAGACAAGTCCAGGAGTTTAATAACTATGGAAACATCAGAAAAAAATTTCTCCCAGTCATGCATCTGCTATTAATTTTACATTACAGAGAACAAATATCCATGGTATTAGTTTTCTTCACAATCAGTCTCGGGGAAGTCTGTGAATGATGAATGCCAATACGATTGAAATGAAGTGCCGATCATTTATAATTACTCAGAAATAACATTGCCTTGAAAAAGCCTTAACAGTTTCGTCTCGGAGAGCATGAAAGCCTGCTGAACACTGACGATCAATGAGGGAATCTGACATGTGACAAAGGGGAATGGCTCAAGCGTCACATTTCCCTTTGTTACCCTTTGCTTCCTTTGCTCCATCTCACAGGGTCCCTTCTCAGAAGCAGAGTTCTTTAGGAACTCCTAAATCAAAAGAAACCATTGGATTTAAGTGGCCATGCTTCTTCTGGTGGAGTCCTTGGCATTGGGCAATTGCCCTGCCTTCTCCTTAACAAATGTTCTCATCTGTAAAATAGAAACGTCTTTTTAAAAATATTTTTCTTTATTCTTATGTCTTTCACATCGTGCCTCCAGATCCCACCTGTCTTCCTCTCCACTCAAAAAGAAACAAAATAAAGTGTAAGAGAAAACAGAGAAAGAAAAGAAAGAAAGAAAAAAGGAAAAAGGAAGAAGAGGACAATCTTGCCCAGGAAGCTGCAGTGTGACACAATGAGTCATGCAGTAAACCCTTTATTTATGTATTTTCACATGTAGTCATTCATTGCAAAGAATCTTTAGTCTGGATCTAGACTCCCCTGGTCTCTACTCCCTTTCCTTTACATTCCGTTGCTACCCCGTGTTGTGGAGACCCTGTAACCCGGGTCCACAGGACTGCAACCTACTCCCTGTGCTCCAGCAGATTACAGATGGGGTGGATGTTGGGGTTCCAGGATTGGTCATCTTGCCAGCTCTCCCCAGTCTTTGCTACCAGGGTGGGCTCTCCAGCATTGCTCTGGCTAGTAAACCCCTTGCAGCGATGAGCAAGGGGTGGGGCCAAGTCTCTGACTTTCACTTACTCAGGGTCAGTTCTCCCACGCATACACTTTCAAGGCTAGTTCTACTGTGTTGCCTAGGTGAGGTGTAGGGGCCACACTCCCAAGTGCTGTAGTTGATGAGGGACAGGGACTGCTCTCCTCCTCTTATGACCTCAGGACCAGCTTTTCTACCAGCCTCAGGTGTTGATGGGGGCCTCTCTTCTCTGCCCACGCCTCTTCAAGACAGATGAGTGGTGGGGACAGCTCTCCCAAGATCACAATATCTGGACTGGCCTACCTACAATTTCACCTTTTGTTTTTATATGAGAACCTCCTAGTTTCAAAATCATGGCAACTAGCTAATAAAAATCTACTATGGAATGAAGCCCCTATGAAAGCAGAATTTGATTTTCATTAACACTACCTTGCAACTGCTGTCTTTCACAGATCTTCAATTGATCACACTCATTGTGTATTCAGTCAGGCAACCCAAAAGCCAAGGACACTTTGGGCACAGTTTTTGGACCCAACCGAGTATGTGAGCTTGAGCTTGTACACATGTGTGTATTTGTACATTTGTGTGTAACTCAGCATTTCAGGGATTGAGAGACTCAAAGTACTCTTCTTTTGTTTTTTGGTTTTTGGTTTTTTGAGACTGGATTTCTCTGTAGCTTTGAAGCCTGTTCTGGAACTAGGTCTTGCAGACAAGGCTGGCCTCAAACTCACAGAGATCCGC
>LOEQ01007616.1:28908-41924 GCA_001685075.1 Bramus lutescens | reverse complement strand
GAATTGGGAGGAGGGCAGGAGGTGGAAATTTTTAATAATAATAATAAAAAATAATAAAAACTAAAGTTCTGCATCAGTGAGATAAAATAGTTGTTACTCTTATTTTCTTTGATTATTTTTTTCTAAAATAATGCTTTAATTTCTATTGCTGTTGTCACAAAGAAGATCTCATCTTTTTAAGTCACTGGGTAGTGTTCCCCTGTGCATGCACAGTTTCTTCCACATTTCCTCCAGCTTCTGGGTAGGCACTGGTTTCATTGCGTTGTAGTAGTGGGTGTGTGAGAACGGAAATCTTCACCATCCATCCCATTGCTTTTGACCTTATACCCAGTAGTGGGATTGCTGGCCGTATGCTGGTTTTATCTTATTTTACATTTTTTAAGAAGCCCCATTATTTGTCATTTGTTGACTGTTTTTTTCTGGAGCGGCTTGGCNCTGGAGAGGCTTGGCTACAGTCTTATTGTTTTTGGTGTGCTATTTCTCCTGTGGTCCTTTTTCCTGCTGTAAAGCAGAAATGAAGCGTAACAAAGGATACTTCTCTTGTTGCAGTAGCAGTCACCTTTACAGGATGTCGCTTTCCAGATCCCCAGGCAGACTCCTATAGTAACAGCAGAACATAGAGCCATTAATTAATACATGGAAGAACTAAGTGAAACAGCAACAACAACACAGGTCTGAGCTGCAACCTAGTAGTGGGAACACAGAACAAACTGAAAATCCAAAAACCTAAATTCAGATTGAATAAACAAATTTTGACATATTTGACATATCGGTGCCCTAGCCTCCTTGCTCACCTTTCTAAGCACTTGACACAATGTATGAAAACTAGGCTGAGTTGATACATTTATGCATTTCACCATTTTGCAGCCTTAATAATCTTCCAAGAGACCTGGTGCTTCGGGACAGAGCTGGAGGAGTGTTGATACCCCTGAAACAAAACAAGGTAGGCTTTAGCTCATTGCTACTGTTTTAGGTAAGCTCTCACTCTGTAATTCAGGGTGGCCTTGCAATCCTTCTGCCTCAACCTTCTGAGCGTGGGCAATCTAGGTGTGAGCCACAATACCAAGAGAAATGAATTTTTTAAATTATTATTATTTTTGTCTTTTGAGGCAGGGTCTCTCTACATAGCCCTGGCTGTCCCGGAACACACAATGTACACCAGGTTGGCCTCAAGCTCACAGAGATTCTCCTGCTTCTGCCTCCCAACTGCTGGGACTAAAGGCATGTGACACCACACACATTCAGTTTTGAGGCAGCAAAAGGTCAAATGTTGCTGAAGCTGAGAGCGTAGGGCAGAGGGTGTGGCCTGAGGCTAGGGGAGGGTGGCAAAACTGTCACATTCTGCAGGTTCAACAGGCATTTGTCTGTACCCAGCGGCAGCTGGAGAGATGAGGCAGTAAAGGGTGTTAAGGGGGGGTGGGAAGGATTTGTGAAGGGATGAATTAGTGTGTAGAGATCTGCGAGTGTTAAAGATTTGAAAACTGTACTAGGTACAGGGAGAGTTGAGGTTTTAATGATTCCATGCAATCATCTTTAGTTTTAGAAAGTAATTTCTTTTCCAGTACAGAGTATACTGTGTGTGTGTGTGTATGTGTGTGTGTTGTGTGTGTGAGTGTGTCTATGTTGTGTGTGTGTGGTTTGTGTGTGTCCACATGAAGTTATCTCCCTATAGAGGTAATTCTTTGTTCATTTTGATCCATTTCCTTTACTTGTTTCGTGATGAAACAAGTGATCATATGATTTATATGAAAGAAGATAATACCATTAGTTACAAACAAAACTACTTACTAAGTATAATAAAACTAAGCACAATAAAAAAGCTAAGAAAGTTCGGTAAATGAGAAAATATTTTCCAGGGTAATGATATGATTTTAATTGGTGAAAATTTAATAAAAGTTCATTGAAGTATAACTGGCTAATAAAATGGTATATTTTAAAGGTAAACATTGGGAAGTGATCACGATAGTCAAGTTCATTAACATGACCTATATTGTGTAAGGGTTCTTAGTTTCTTCAACACTTTAAATTTCATAAATACAATAAAGCAAAATATTGTACGCTGTTTATGACAGATGGTTGCATCATACACCGTTACAGCTAATCAAAATCCATTACACATGTATTTACTCTCTTTAAATGTTTTCATATATCATACAAATGCCTGATTGAACATTTCCACATCCATTATAGTATTATATTCCCATTCAATTTACTATTAAGATTTCTTATATAGCTACAGTGTAACAGTAGCAATTGCACATTGTAAATATCCCATCACCTCTCTTTAGCAATACATTTCTCATTTGCTTGCTAAGAGTTATGCAGTGCTTATTAAACATTGATTGATATTATAGCACATATCTGAAATGCTGTTTTCTTGCCTGAAGTAGGCGATACTTTAATCTGCATTATCTTGTCTTCACCATTCATTATATGCAATGCATATTGCATATCACCAGATGGGGAGAATGAATTATTTCCAGGGAAAGCTTATTATGTGGAATGAGGTGTTCCAGGGTGAGTAGTGGGTCAGGGTTCTTTTCTATTTAGAAACTCATGGACTCAGGGAGTCTTTAGCCCTACTTTGCCCTGTTTTCACTATACATTTTCTGTATTACAAGTCCGTCTTTTGTCAGGGTGGGTACCATCCTCGTCAGTGTTTCCAGTCAGTGGCATATATCATTCTACTGTGAATGAAGCATCCACTGTAGCAAATGAAACTCCTTGACAAGTTACTGTAAAGCTGTCGGAACTACTTAATGTGTGATTATAAATTTACATTACAGGGTCCGTCATGGTAGGCACGACTAATTATTTAGTTCTTTCCCGTTTAGCATGGATTCAACCTGAGAACTGAAGCCCCACCTCTCAAGTAATCATTACTTGTTTACTATCAGTGGGACTTTGTTTGCTGTCTCTAACCACACTTAGAATGCTACGTTGGAAGTGAAATCACCTGACCAGAGTCATCCTGGGTAGGGCCAGGACTGGGTCTGCCCAGGCTGATATTTGCGCTGTTACCCTTTCCGTTCTAAGTGACAAGTTTCATTCTCTTGTGCAGTGTTGTCTCCTGAACTCACTGTATTAACTGTGCTGTCACCTCCGTCTCTTCTTTCTGAACTGATACATCTCAGAGCAGGCTGTCAATGTAGTGTGGGCATGTGCTACATGGTGGAAAATCATGTTTTAAATGCATGCATATCTGATATGAAATTATTTATATGTGAGTTTTTACACTATAATTACTTATCTTAATTTAAAGTTCAAATTTATTTATAATGATCAACTAAATGAAGGATTTTACGTCAATTAGTGGAATATTTTTAGTAAAGCAAACAATTGTCTTATTTATTTATAAAAAGGCCTGAAGAGATATACACAATTTCCTGAGACAAATCCGAGGCTATAGGGAGACAGGTATCACCTTTTCTTCAGAGAAGGATAATGAAGGAGCATTCTGATTATGTTTAAATGGATTCTCAATTTTATAGGTCCTGAAAATAGTAATGGCCCTCCCATTAAAAGTCACATTAACCCTCTATTGACTGTAATGTCTTCTGTCTCCTGGAAGTAGGGATTATTTCTTTATACTATATGGGACTTATTACCCCGAGGGAAGGTTAATAAGCCCTCTTCCAGACCCACTTTGCCATGGAGTCTTGTTAAATTTTAGGACTAATAGGAAGTGGATTGAGCTAATAAAAAGACACCTTAACAGTTAAAAAATCTTGATGAAGAACTTTGAAAAGCTTCTAAAGAACAACTGTAACAATTCACTGTGGAATTCATAATGGTCTTGATTTTAAATATGTAACTTATTTGTGCTGATGATTTGCATATGCTCCCGACTCATCTGAATTAGCCTCTTGATGAACTGTTTGGGACAGTGTGCATGGTAACCAGCAGAACCAGCAGTTATGAAATTGCTTGTCAGTTAGCGCCAAGTGCAGGCAATTAACTTTCTAAGACACTCCTATTGTTGGGTGAAAATAGACTGGATAAATACATACTGTGTCACACAGTATGACAGATGCTCACTAGGCTTCTGATTTCAAACATGATACTAGAAGAGGCAGAGTTTCTTGACAAATATAACCCCAAAGTGACATTTACATAAGACCAATTCATTTCATAACAGTGATGACTCACTTTGAGAAAGGATGTATTCTAGCAAACTTAGAGAGGATTTTGAGAGCTGACTAGGGCTGCAAACTCAGGTAGTTTGACATTGTTTTCAGGGACTCTTGGGAAAATTCAATCTAAGGCTTGAGAAGCCCAGGCACTTTCTGTGGCTATTTATGGAAGCCCGGGGAGCTGCGAGAGGAGAAATGTCATTTCTACAACTCACTCATTGTGGGTTGGTTGGTACAAGCAGCATGAGAGGAATGTAAGGAAAACGGGAAAAAGAGTTTCTTAGTTTTTTAAATGAAAAAAATAGGATGTGCTTCATTAAAAGGTTATCAAAATTAACATTGCAAAAATCCCATGATCATCTCTTTGCAGAGTGACAGATTTTTAAAAAAAATACTTTATTGTTTAATATGTATGAGTGTTCTATCTGCATATATGCCTGCATGACAGAAGAGGGCATCAGATTCCATTACAGATGGTTGTGAGCCACCACATGGCTGCTGGGAATTGAGAGCAGGACCTCTGGAAGAGCAGCCAGTGCTTTTAATTCCTGAGCCATCACTCCATCCTGATTGACAGATTTTTTTAAATTAAAAAATTGAATTACAGGTAATGTTTTTAATAACTTTATTAGTTTAGTTTGTGGAAACTAAGTCTGTTCATTTTCTTCTTGAAATAGATGTTTATTTTATGTGTATGTGTGTTGAGCTTGCATGTATGTATGGTACCATGAGCATATGATGCCCACAGTGCCAGAAGAGATCACTGGATCCCCTGAAACTGGGTTACAGTTGTTTGTGAGCTGCATTGTGGGTGCTGGGAGATGGACCCAGGCTCTCTGCAAGATCAGCAAGTGCTTTTTATTTTTATGTGTATGGGTGCTTTGTCTGCATATATCTTATGAACACTTGTGGACCTGGTTCCAGTAGAAGCCCAGACAAGGCATCAGATTGAGTTCTTTCTTAGTGGCTGAGTCATCTCCCCAGCTTCCCTACAGCTATTGCTTGAGCTACTACATTTTCCTCTGAAAAGCAGTGGCTAAAGGTTGGTGCTGTGTATGGTTTGGAACAGAGATAGTTTCGGGCAGGTCACACACTGTTCGGTTTTCCTTATCTTTCTAATGCAGCCAACAGTACCTGCTCAACCTTTGCTCCAAGGCTGGTATGTCAAATGTGTTGAGATCTATATAGAGAACTGGTGATCAATGGTGGACTGGAAAATTCTAATCAGAATTTCATTGAACCTGATTTTAGCCTGAAAAATTGCAGTGAATTTCTTCGTATATTCCTTTTTTTCCATTACTTGATTTTTTTTCCCCTGAGACCCACCATGCCTACCAAATATTGCCTCAAAGAAGGACTTAGCAGTTATGACATCCGAGAAGCTAATGATCTCGTGTTTGTGGTGTGTTCTTCAGTCTTCCCTGTTCTATGTTATTTCTCTTTTTATTGTTGTTTGCCCCACACTATAAAACACCTTTGAGGCGAATTTACAAACAGAAAAAAATCAATAGTCCAATATTTGTAGAGAAGTGGCTGGTGATATACTACTTCAGTAGCGGAAAAGCCAGGCTGCAGGTATATTCCAGCTCTGAGGCCACTTACACAGGACAAGTTCACAATCAGAAAAAATAGCACAAGTCAAGGGGAAAAACACTCGTCTCCAAATCTTGGGATTCAACAATGCAGCCTGTGTGACAGTGGAGTCATTGTGGCAGAAGAAAGGGACCTGGCCACCCTTTGTGCTCCTTTCCTTTCTGGTTGTTGAGTCATTCCCAGGACAGCAGCAAGAGTGGCAAGTGGCCCTGAGAGCAGCATCACATGAGCTCTGCCAAGGGCGCCTTAGGTGCGGGGCCGAGGGCAGCCCCCATTTGCTGTCCTCATAGTTCTGTCATTCATTCCTGTTTTACAGACTAGGGAGCAAGGCGTGGGGAGATGAAACGACCTCTCAAAAAATATATCGTTGGTAAGTAGAGCTGGCAGGAATATGCGGCTAGGCTGGTCTGATTCCAAAAACCCAGGCAATTCAAAGCTCTCTGCTGCATCATCAGCCCCTGAAAGCTGTTAGGGCCTTTTTATTTATAGTGCAAGATACTAACTTCTGTGCAGCTTAGTGGGGTCCAAGTTCCATGCATCATTTCAGATTTATTTCCTTTTATTTTTCCTATGGGAATAACAAGAAGAAAGAAAAAAGGAAGGAAGAAAAGGGGGAAGGAAGGGAAAAGGTGGGATGGGGGAATGAATGAAACATTCACTAAGTGGAGTTAGTTTTTGAGGGTCTCAGTCCTTATTTATCAACAAGACTATCACAGTTTTATCTCAAAAACTTGTCTTTTTTTCTTTCTGAAACCATCTCTAGATGACGTTTGGTGACCGCCTTTTGGCACATTTCCCGGAGACTTTAAGGCCACTCCCAATGAGTACTAATAAACCTGTGTGCAGACGTAGCCCATTTATTATTCGTGGCCAGCATTACATAGAGTTAAACTTTTGGAAACTGCACCAAACCCGTCGAGTTGGGCCTGAAAGTAGCTGAATTTCCATTTCGCTTGCTTCTTGCTGAGCCTTCAAATTATAAAGTGAAGCAAAGCCAAAAGATTAATACAATGAAAACAAAGATTGGGAAATTAAATGACACGATGCAATTTTCTGCCTCATCGGGCTGGCACCAATAATATGCAGAGGAAAGCCTGCTTAACGTCGGCGAGCTGCTGTATAAATGCAGGCCTATCACTCTCCTTCTCGAGGGAGACTATTTTCTTGAATCATACAGCCATTGAGCCATTGACTCTTCCAGTTACCAGAACCCCCACGCACACTCCAGCTTTATCTGTTTTTTTTTTTAACTCGCTACTCTGTGCTGCATTGCATTATTATTAGCATTTACACAGGTACATGCATTCACGCTATCTGAAATATTTCAGTGATAGCTTCAGGGCATACATAAAATCCTGGAGCCTGCTGCCATGTTCATAATTAAATAACAATAATATTTTAGAAAATGGATCTTTATGGGTGGTTGAAAGCCACGATGGGTTACCTTTAAATCACACCTATTGGAAGAGCATTAGCTCATGGTTGATGCCTGGCTTCTGTGCTCCTATTGACATACCACCCAGCATGTATCATGGCTGGTCATTGTCAAAATTCATTCAAAAGTGATTTGGGTGATAAAAAGTGGCTCTAAGCCACTTCTAATGCTATTTGAAATTGCTTCTCCCACAGTTGTAGTCAAAGACTGTCACAACTAGACTACCCAAATTTTCTAGGTGAGTCTGAAGTCCTCTGGAGAATTAAATTGTGCATTAACTTTCAATTGTCTCTCTAAATCTTCCAGAAAACCTGACACAGTCCGCAGCAATTGATCTCCTATGGAATGTGGAGTGGCATGCTTGAGCTGAAGGTGGCAGGGAAGAGAATGCTGCAGGTCCCCAGGTCCCAGTAGCACGATGGTTTTCTCTGATATCCCTTCTGGGTCACTTGCAGACTCTGAGCAGGAACCATGAGAATGGTCATTGAATTAACCAGCTTTCTGTCACTGTAACAAGTGCGTGAGGTGTGTTTTCAGGACGTTTTGCTCACAGTTCCGGTGCTTTCAGTCCTTACCGAGCAGACCTGTTACTTTTCTCCTCTGGTGTGGTAGGAGGTGGGCAGGATACCATGGCAAGAATGCAAGGTGTAGCCAAGCTGGCCATCTCGAGGCTGTAAGTGGAAACAGAAAGGAAAAGACAAGGTCAGAGTTCTACAATCAATGTCTAAGGTGCACCCTCAATGACATAACCTCCCCTAATAAGCCCAAGCCCTCAAAGTTTCTGTGTCCTCTCAATAGCAGCATAGGGATGACGTTCCAGATGCAAACTGCAGTGGTCACAGGTGCGCCTTCCCTAAGACTCGCAGCCTTCAAGAAAATGTTTGCTTATCCCTTTGAAGACAACTGTTTTGTAAGGGGAAGTATGCACCGTTATTTACTTTTGTTCTCTCTGGAAGAATAATTGAAGTCAAGTTGTGCAAAGGAAATATCTACTACCGAGGCGAGGATGCAATCCGCTCTTCAGTCAGGGACTAGGGGATTCTACCCACCTTTTGTTCTGCTCTGCAGCTTTCTACATAAGCTTAGTTTTAGAAATCAATTTCAGTATCTGGCCTGGTGGTGCACGCCTCTAACCCCAGCACTCAGAGGCTGAGTCTGGAGACTTGCTAGTTGGAGGTCAGGTTAAGATCTATTGAGTTCCAGTGGGCAGCATAGGCTGCAGAGAGAGAGACCCTGTCTCAGAAAACAACAATAAAATAAGAAACCAGTCAGATTTTGTTTTTCTCTTCTATGATTGGTCAAGTATCTCAGAAGATAATTGACTTTTGGATCTCTCATTTAACAACAACAACAAAAATGTGTAAAATGCTTAGGTCGGTCTCTCTTTTGGGGTATTTTCTTAAATTTTTTTCTTTAATTAATTAATTCCCTACCTGGTCATATTTTCTCCTCCCTCCTCTCCTCCCAGTCCCTCCCTCCACAATGCTCTCTTCCCCACCTGCCATCCACTCCCCCTCTTTCTATTGAGAAAAGGGCAGGCCTCCCACGAATATCAGTCAGCCATGGCAGTACCTCCTTTCCACTGAGGTTGGACAAGCCAACCTAGGAGGAGGAAAGGGTCCCAAAAGCAGATTAGTTGATTCTGTGCGTTTAGTTTAAGAAGAAAAAAATAAAACTTAAAAAAATGACATCCTTCCTGATGATTAGACACAGGTTTTCTGGCCTATGAATAGGCCTTCAAATTTTCTCTACCTAATATTTTAGAGGTTCTTGATACCTTCATTATTTTTTGGTGGAAGAAAAGGGGAAAGATATGCAGAACCAAAATAGGCAGATTAAATGCATGTCTTCTCAGGAGAAGAACACCACTAATGTTTGAGTCTTCATATAGTCTCTGGTTGCTGAGCTGAATTATAAAATATATTATGAAGGATAAAAGAGTCTGTAAGATTCCAGAAATCTAAAGATTTCTACAGGGAACAAGTTTGTTCACATAAAAATGATATTGTGAAGAGAAAGAAAACAGAATATTTTATAACTTCCTAAAACATCTCTACCGATGTTCTCTGACTGTTTCTAAAATGTTTTTTATGGGCCTAATGGTAGAAATTGCTCCTATTCCCTTGGTTACCATCTAAGTTTTTGCTAGGTTATTTGTCTCCGGGGCCTATAACCTAACATGGCTGTGTCTATTCTCAGCCATGCATGAGTAACTTCCACTGAGATATTTTTCTATAATATGTGGGCTTTTCCATTTCTATGACAGTGGTGACGTTATCAGAACTGTTCTCTTTGAACATGTAGAGCTACTGGTAGAACCTAAAATTTGCAGGAGTAATATTTATGGAAATGAGAATGTATATTGATAATGACTTTGCAAATGACCCAGTGAAATCAACACTTGCTTTTGGTGTGTAATATAAGTGGCGGAGCAAGATAGGATGGTTTTCTTCTACTTCACACTCCATTCAGTGGCAGAAATGGGGCTGCCTCTGTAAAAGTCCAGACTCTTCAAGTCTGTAACTCCAGGAACCCCAAGGCCTGACTCCTCTAAGAAGGTTAGATAGTTTGTAAAGTTTCCACTCCTACATCAGGCAGGCCATCAATCACTGAAGGGTTAAAGATGCTCTTAGGACAAGGAAGAGGGGGCATTTGGAGGTCATTTCCCCCACTGTCAGCAGTCCTGCCTGGCAGATTGAGTCACACCAGCCTTTATTAGACAATGCATAATTTGGTGATAAATCGGTTTAGCTCTGCCTGTTATAAGTCAGGCCTGAGCTTTCACAGGGGTCAGTGAGCAGACACCGTGGCTGTCTCATGTTATTAGTTTTCAGCCTGCTGCCATGTGTAAAAACCACCCAGCACATGTCTTTCATTAGCGCCCACAATGCATGCTTTGTGTGTGACAATCCTTAGATGGTAAAAGCTGATTTAGACCACTCCCACCTTGCTTTTAGGCCAGCAGACTCCATCAGACCCACCGAAGCAATGCTAGGCTTCTGTGCTGGGGTCAGACTTATTTCCCATTTGCGTCACGTTCTGCCCTGTGTATCCAGGCTATGGGTTCTGTCTCTGAGGTTAATGGGTGCTGAGGATTGGGTAAAGCCCTTACTCCCTACTGGACAGCAGAAAGCTGTTGCAACCTCACTTTCTTTATTAAACTTTGTTTTGCTAAGTGGAAGACAGTGAGTTGTAATGTGATACAAAACTGTAAATAAATTAACAAAGTAATTAATGTTTGGTAGTGTTACTGTGTGTATTAGGAGCTCCTTTTGTTTTAATTGGGTTCCCGAGAGCACACCCTGAATCTAGCACTGTAAAACTCACTTTGTGGATTGAGTCCAGTAACAAGCACACAGGTGTTACCGAACAACAGTTAAGATCATGCTTTCTGTTTTACTCTCTGGACCTCATTCTTCTAATTGTCTCTTCAATGAGGATTAGATTTACTTGGTTTGTTTTATTTATTAATTTTTTAAATTATTTTATTTTTTATTTCCACCTCCTCCCCTCCTCCCATTTTCCTCCCNAAGAGCAGTCAGGGTTCCCTGCCCTGTGGGAAGTCCAAGGTCCTTTCCCCTCCACGGAGGTCTAGGAAGGTGAGCATCCAAACAGAGTAGGCTCCCACATAGCCAGTACATGCAGTAGAATCAAAACCCAGCAAGATTTACTTGGATAACACTAGTAGTGTAAGTGCCCCTGGGGAGGCTAGTGGGAATATGGTTCTCAGTTTGGAACCATGGGGTCACATCTGGCCTCTATTATTCCTTTGATGTGAAATGGCCTCTGTTTTCATGACTAAGAAACTGATATCGTCATCCTCTCTTCCAGTTGTTGGAGCGTTAAATGAGGTATTGTATATAAGTGTGCCCAGTGGTACTTGGCACACATATTATTCATTCATTTATTTTTGAAGGCCTAGTATGTAGTATTCTGAGCATAGAGGATGAAATGGACAAAACAGATGTGTTCAAGTGGTATGAGAAAGATGATACGCACATTAGGTGAACATGGAAGAGATTAGACAGGTGCAAGGCAGGAAAGTGTGAAGGAGGATGGAGCGAGAAAGAACAGAGCAGTTTGTTCTCAGAAGGTGGTGGCTAACTATTGCAAGAACCCATGAAGGAAATGACAGTGGCTGGGAACAATGCCGGGACATGAAGGCAGAGAAAAGATACAGAATTCTGAGTACATTCCAAGTGGAAAGTAAGAAGACGATTCTAAAACAAATGGAGTTGAGAGGCTCAGAGGTAGATGAGCAAGGAAACTGTGTATATTTGGAAAAGAGCATTTGAGAAAGGTGAATCTGGATATATTCTTGGCTTGAGTGGTGGGGCAGGCAGTAGATGATATACCAGCAGGCATTTCATGTAAGGACCCTCAGCCACAGTGAGAATGTCACCTTTTGTATAGATTGGAGAGTTCCTGGAAGAGCTTGGCCAGAGGAATCAAACGATCTGATTTAGTGTCTTCAAATCTCCTTTCCTGGAAATAGACTCAGATGTATAGTTACATGAGATATACTTAGCTTAGTCATATTTTTAGTTGAAGCACCTCTGAGGAGGTGTCAGCAGTACTGGGCAGAGGGACAAGCTGAACTGGGGCACATTTGCAACAGGAAAAATAAATCATCAAGCTGCAATCTAATGGAAACACTCAAAAAAATACCCTGTAGTTTATTATATAAATATCAAGTACTCCTGAACACGAGATCTGCTCTGGAGTGGTTGTTATACCCAATGTCACTCCATTGAAGAAAACCGATTTTCCCGAGCACATATAAATGACATTTCGGTTGTTAACCTTTGCCATAGTGGTTAGGTTTTTCATTCATTCATTCATTCATTCATTCAAAAATAAAATAAAACATAGTAAGATAAAACATAAACTATCAGTTCAAAGTTGCATAAGGCAAACCAGTGGAAGGAAAAGAGCCCAAGAGAAGGCATAGACACCACTTGTTTACACACTCAGGAATCCCATAGAAAACATTCACTGGAAGCTACAGAAGATATGCAGAGGATCTGGTGTAGACCAGGCAGGCCCTATACATGCTGCATCAGTCTCTGAGCTTTGCTCATGTTGATTTAGAGGGCCTTGTTCTCCTGGTGTCCACCATCCTCTCTGGCTCTTAGATGCTTTCCACCTCCTCTTCAACAGGGTTCCCTGAGCTCTGAGGGGAGGGATTTAATGGAGAATCCTCATTTAGGGCTGAGTGTTCCAAGGTCTCTCACTCTCTCAGTAACTCTAGCTGTGGCTTTCTGTATTTGTTCCTATCTTCTGCAGAACGAAGCTTCTCTGATGATGGTCGAACAAGGCACTAATCTACAAATGAAGCAGAATATCATTAAGAGTCATTTTATCATTACATTTCTTTTTTATTTTTTAGACTAGTATTATTTAGTATTGCTCTAAGTCCCTGGATTATCTTGTCTAAGGTTCTTCGTCACCCCAAAAGTGTATGGTATGGGTTCTGTCTCATGGAATGTGCCTTAAGTCAGATCAGCCTTTGGTAGGTTACTCTTACAAAATTTTTACCACTATTGCCTTAGCTTATCTTGCCCATCACATAGTCCAGCACTGTAGATAAAGGGGTTGATGTTTATGTTTCTGGTTCGATAGTTTAGAGGGTGTCTTCCTGTAACAAAGATGCTGGATTGTAGGGTGATGAGGTGAAGGCTCTATATAGGCACAAGCTTGACCATTTCCTTTCCTTTACAGAAGCTTCTCGGTTTCAGGAGGTCACCTTTATTGTTTCTCTTAGTGTCTGTGTTACTGGAGTTATATTTAGGAAGTGGTTTCCTGTGCCAATATGTTCAAGTGTATTTCCCATTTTCTCTTCTATGAGGTTCAGT
>LOEQ01007616.1:0-26935 GCA_001685075.1 Bramus lutescens | reverse complement strand
GAGACTTACATAGATATAATCTACATGGAAAGTAGAAAAAGACAAGATCTCCTGGGTAAATTGGGAACAATGTGACCATGAGAGAGGGTTGAAGAGGAGGGGAGGGGAAAAGAGGGAAGGGGAGCAGAGAAAAATGTAATGCTCAATAAAATCAATAAAAATTAGACAATAAAAAAGTGAGTCATGTTGGTATTGCTTCAGCAATTGAACCTTGCTCTCAGTTTATATAGAACATTTTTATAGTTTTGACAATAGCCTGGGTTGTTTGGGGATTCCCATGGGACCCCTTTGACCAACAATGCAATTAGATGTAACCTGGCCCCAATACTGGAACTTTTATTTGGCGACAAGAGATGGCCAAGTAGGGCTCTGTCTCCCTCTTATTTGGTAATTTCGTTGAGATATCCTTCATATATGTATATATTTTAGGAGGTTTCTACTGCATTAGGTTTCCATACTATCCCTCAAATACCCCTTAATTTTAAGTGTCTCTCCCCATATTGTCTCCTAATACCTCTCCTTTGCTCCTCCTCCCAGCTTGATTCTCCCAATTCAAATGCCCCTATCCATCCATAGATACCTATTTGTTTCTCATTCTTGAGATCTATCTGTTCCCTGTAGACCCTGACTCTCTACTTATAGTCTGTGGTTCTTTGAACTGTATCGTGGTCATCATTGACCTAATGGCTAATATCTACATATAAGCAAATAAATAGCATACTGCCTTTCTGGGTCTGAGATAGCTCACTCAGGACGATATTTTTATAGTTCCATACATTTGTCTGTACATTTCATAATGCCATTTTCTTTAACAGCTGAGTAAAGCATGGCTAATAAAAGCTCTGGTTCAGAAATTGGGGTTCAACCTGAAGATCTGAAAAGCAAAATAGCTAGCCACGGGCTCTTACCTCGACCTCAGTCTGAAATGGCGATCCTGCCTCCAGGAATCTCAGGATGAGACTGCTTTTGAGAGCTGCCTTGACTCGTTTTATAATCCTCTCTAGGGCTGGGATCAAAGGCATGCACCACTGGGATTAAAGGCATGTACCACCCGATTTCTATGGCAACTAAAGTGGCCATTGAGATTAAAGGTGTGTGTTACCATAATCTGGTATGTGTGACTGAGCAGTGAGACTGTTTTACTCTCAGATATTCAGGCAGTCATTATTTATTAAAATACATTTGAAATGCCACTACATCTGTTGTCTATATGTATCACATTTTCTTTATACACTCTTTGATTGAGGGACATCTAGGTTGTTCCCAATTTCTGGCTATTATGAATAGAGCAGCAATGAATATGTTTGTGTCTCTGTGGTAGGATGAAGCATCTTTTGAATATATTCCCAAGTATGGTATCATTGGATCTTGAGGTAGGTTAATTCCCATCTTTCTGAAGGAACCCCACATCCATCAGCAATGCAGGAGTGTTCCTCTTACTACATATCCTTGTCAGAATGAGCTGTTACTTGTTTTGTTGATCTTAGACATTTGACAAAATGAAATCTCAAAGTTAGTTTGATTTGCATTTACATGATGGTTAAAGATGTTGAACATTTCTTTAAGTGTTTCTTGACCATCTGATTTTCCACTTTTGAAAATTCTGCTTAGATTGGCTCTTCATTTTTTAAATTGGGTTATTTGTTTCCTTGATTTTCAGTTTCTTGATTTCTTTATATATTTTGGATATTAGCCTCTATTGGATGTGTGGTTGGTAAAATCTTTTCCTATTCTGTAGGTGGCTGCTTTGTCTGAATGATGATGTCTTTTGCTTAACAGAAGTGTCTCGGTTTCATGAGGTCTCATTTATTAATTGCTGATCTTAGTGCCTGTGCTAAAATTGTTCTATTCAGCAACACTTTCTGTACCAATAACTTGAAGGTTACTCCTTATTTTCTCTTTTATCAAGTTTAGTATTTTTTTTGAGGTCTTTGATCCACTGGATTTGGGTTTTGTGCAGGGTGATTAGTATGAATCTATTTGCATTTTCTACATGCAGACATCCAATTTGACTAGGGCCATTGTTGAAGATAAAGATTCTATTTTTTCCCACTATATTTCTGGCTTTATAAAAAAATCAGGTATTGATACGTGTCTTGATTTATGACTGGGTCTTCAACTTTATTCCATTGGTCAACATGTCTGTTTTTCTGCCAATACAATGCCCATTTTAAAACTGCAGTTATTTTCTTATTCATTAACAAATTATTTATTATTATTTCAGTTTGTTTCCATATTAATTTGAAAATTATTTTTTAAGATCTATGAAGAATTGTACTGTGATTTTGGGGGAGATGGCATTGAATCTGTAGATTCCTTTTGGCAGGATTGCTGTTTTTACTCTGTTAATTCTATCAATCCATGAGTATGGGAGAGGTTTCCATCTTCTGATATGTTCTTTAATGACTTCAATTTATCATACAAGTCTTTCACTTGTTTGGTTAGTGTTTCCCCAAGATACTTTATTTTATTTGAGGTTATTAAAAAGGTGTCATTTCCCTGATAATTTTCTCAGACAATTTGTATATAAGAAGGCTATTTTCATGAGTTAATTTTGTATCCAGATACTTTGCTGAAAGTGTTAATAAGCTGTAGGAGTTTCCTGTTGGAATTTTTAGGGTTTCTTATGCATACCATGACATCATCTGCACATAGAGATACTTTGACTCCTTACCAATTTGTATTACTTGGATCTCCTTCAGTTGTTTATTGATCTAGCTAAGACTTCAAGTACTATATTGACTAGATATGGAGAGAGTAGACAGCCTTGTCTTATTCCTGATTTTAATTCAACTGCTTTGGGTTTCTCTCAGTTTTGGATGTTGGCTATGGGCTTGCTGTACAATGCCTTTATTGTGCTTAGGTATGTCCCTTCTATCTCTTGTTTCTCTATGTCTTTTATTATGAAGGGGTGTTAGATTTTGTAAAAGGCCTTTTTTGCATCTAATGAGGTTACCATGTGTTTTCTGTCTTTTAGTTTATTTACATGGTGGATTACATTGACAATTTTTCGTATGTCTTGCTTGATACCTGTTTTGTTATATGCAATTTTACTATGTTAAAGTTAAAACCTTCCTTTTAATTTAGACAGAAAGGGGAGAAGATGTGGGAAGTCCTTCTATATATGTGTTGCTTTTATTGATTAATGAATAAAGAAACTGCTTTGGCTTGTGAGAGGGCAGAGTAGAGCTAGGCAAGAAAAATAACCTGAATGCTGGGAGAAAGAAGGTGGAGTCAGTGAGGAGCAATGTAGCCACTGGGGACAGACCCCTGCTCTGGAACATGCCAAAACTTTGCTGGTAGGCCACCACTTCATAGTGATGCACAAATCAATGGATATAGGTTAGTTTAGGAAATAAGAATAAGCCAGAAATACGCTTAAACTATTGGCCAAACAGTATTGCAAATAACACAGTTTCAGTGTGTTTATTGTGGTACTAGGTGGGATGGAAACTTCTGGCAACAATTTCTAAAAATGTTTAATATATTAAAGATACTAAAAGTATAATGTGAAGTTCACAAAAATAATTTTTGTTGTCATTTTAATTCATATTAGTGAGAGTCAGTCCAGTGATAGAACTCGGGAAGGCCATGTGCCTAAAAATACAAATAAGTGCACCCTGTTTTTGAAAATAAACCCTAACATTAAAAAAATCAATATAGGAAATCGTAATTTGCATTCTGGAAGAACTGAAATTCTTATTTTATAGGATACCCTGAATATCAGACTCCATATAGAGCAAAGTGGTTAAGAATATGAATTTTAAATTGAAGACAGCTGAGTTAAATTTATAGTCTAGTCCTTACATGTTAGGCAAGTTGTTTCTCTGTTCTGAAATTCAATTTCTTTGCTGTAAAATGATAACAATAACTTCCACACAGGAATATGTATCATATGTTGAAGGAGAATGTACATGATTACACAGTCTGGGACACAGTATTCACTCAAGACACACAGCTTCAATGCTGCCTTCATCATCTCTCCATAATGGCTGAGTTAGAAGAGAAGCCTTTAACATCTAACTGAATCTTTTTCATGTATGTCCCTTGTACTTTTTTATTTAATAACCCACTTTTCAAAACATTACTATTCTGCTACCAAAACAATTTATAAGACAATTAACCCTGGTGGCTGGACATTTCTCGCAGTATAATGCATCATACATGTCACAGACAGCACAGGGGAAGCAGAGTCCTTGGCCTCTGAAGGCTCGCCATTCACCAGCTTCTCTGCCATAAGTCTGCTCATCTATGATATACCCCAATGGTTAAATGTGTTATGCTACAGCACCATCACTGACAATTTTGAAAAACTCATAATGTTCCCCTTATCACCTCATCTTTTTGTCAGTTGGAAACATAGCTGAATTGATTATTCCAGTCACAATTTACAGGACAGATATGGTCAAAGTTTTGGTTGTAACAGTGAACCATGCTATAGTACCCAGCACTGTAAAAGATAGAAGTTTATATTTTGAAATATGTATTAGGCTGTGTTTGCTATTTTCTGGAAGTAAAAAAAAAAAAACAAAACATCTGATATATGTTCAGTTTGTTCCCAGAAGAAAAAGTACCTTTGAGTTCATTTTAAAATTGGAATGTGAGCATTTGTGTGCAACTCCAGCCGTGTGCACCTTTAATTCATGCTCTGGGTTAAAGAGGGCAGTTTATAGGTTGGAACTTGGCATGCATATGTACAGGTGTGCCTAGTAGCTTGGGGGTGGCATCTTATACTGTGGCTCTTTTCCACCTTTATTGCTTCCATCCTGGGAACAACTTATTAGTATCATGAAATGATTTTCATTCTTCCTAAACCTTTCCCTTTCAAATGCTTTTTAAAGTTCTACATCATGATGATGAACATTAAAGCTCACTCCCACAATTATTGTGCAAAGGAAAGACTTAAAGGGATAAGGGATTCACTGTCCTTGAGTTGGCAACATGGTACAGGGGGAGCAAAACAGCTTGATATTGAGGGTGAGAAAGCAACGGTTTCTTCCTCAAATTTCTGCGTCTTGACTTTTTAGAAGGGGTCTGAAAATCTGCCATAGCAGGTAGCTTCAACTACATGTCCAACCTCCATTATCTCTTACTCCAATTTACTCTTAACTGCTTGTGTGGGATACCATGCTGGTCACTGTTGCAGCTGATAGAAGCCATCTGTCTCAGAAATATTGCTACATGGGAGCTGTTGTTTTATGCATAATATTTAAATCATCTTTAAGTCAGTTCTGTTGATAAATTATATTTTTCCAATATTCTTAATCCCTTTGACTCCATACTCCCAATTCTATGCCTTCCCTCAGGTTTCCTAACAGAAACCCACCCCTATTTCCCTGCTAGAGCTCACTGCCCTCTTTTGTGTTTCTGATCACATTTGAAGGCTTCAGATCTATGAGTTAGGTTTGGAGCAACACAAAGTCTTTAAGTGTGCTGGTTTTCATTGTCCCTTAGTTGAGGTGTGGTACAGGTACATAGTTTCTCACTGTCAAGGCAAAGGATAGTGACTTAACTCTCATGACAACATTTGCTTACAAATTACATTTTCTGCCATCTGAAAGCTGTGCTGCAGCTGCCATGGGCAATGAGGCTGGCATTCCTCAGGGACAAGACATTATGACTGTATTTGCCAGTTGAATGGATAGATTTTTCATCTGCTCCAAGAGGACTTGAGATGTGTTTCTTAGGATCCACACACACGATTCTTATGGTGATAAAATAGCTCCAGACATGGGAGTTTTGGAAAATCATTATTTCTTTATGCTGCAGAGACTTGGGTGACCATTCAGCTGTCTGCTTAAATTCTAGACTTGCGAAAGCTTTAAGGCAGCTTTTGTTCAGACATGAATATAATTAGATTTTGGGCTAGCAATCAACATATAAACAATTCACTTTGAACATCTCATAATTAGGTGAGACACAAATAGTGTATCGAGTTTCAGCAAGACTTTCCATTGGGTTTCTTTTTTTTTTTTTTGCCCTTCACTCTTTTTATATGGAAGTGTATGCATCCATGTAAACCCAAATGCTCATACAAGCAACGGTATAATGTGCTGTGTCCAACCTCAAAAAAGGCTAAAAATTTAATGAACAGGGCAGCCCTGTCGTGGATTCTGTTTCCCGATGAGATAAACAAAGACTCTTAATTAGAAGCTAAAATTTTTAATTAAGATGATTCTGCAGTAATTATCCTCATTGTCTGCTTCACTGGACTTTAATGAAAAAGATTGATTACTTATAAAACTAGAAGCATAATTTAACATCCAGGGTTGCACTGGTCATTGGGGTGAAAGTAATGTGATTAAATCCTAAAGTACGCTCTTTAATAAAGTGCTGCACACTGTCAGATCAGGAGTAATGTCTGTAAGCCTCCTTTCTGTGAGCCGTTTCAGTGTCTTCAGGTAAACACAGGTACTTCTACAGCTGGTTGATCCATGCAAAAGTGTTTGGTGAGCACTTAACTATGCACTAAAGCACTATAGCAGTCTGTGATATGAGCTGTGGAATGAGGTGTATCTGTTCAAAGCTTCAGTTCGTTATATAGCAGATGTAAAAATAATCTTTAAGCCACAATATTTATATTGTATATGAATGAGATAGGTAACACTTTATTTTGTTGGTGAGTTGGTAAATGATCAGCATATGTTCTTACCGAAGTTCCTGGCACTCAATACATGCTTAATTGAGTAGCAACTGTCTTCACTATTGATTTTATTTTTGTAAAAAAATGTATTTTTTTTATAAATAATGTAGTTTATAGATTCTATTCTTTTAAGAAAACTTAAACAAAGGACCCACAAATGTTGGCAGGTATACTGAGGGTTTAAAACCAAAGCAAAATTTATTGCAACGGTAGTGAACAGATTATTAGATGCTCAGTAAATGATTAAACTTTTGAAAGCTAACTCTGTCTTTCTGTCTCAGTCTCCTCTCTCTCTTTCTCTCACTTGCTCTCTCTCTTGCTCACTCTCTCTCCCTCCATTCCTCCCTCCCTCATGCTCCAATAAGTCACTTCCCAGAAATGCATAAAATTCATTTGCGACATATATTCATTTTATTTGACTTAGAAGGAATGTAGAACAATTTTCTGTATCTGCCACCATCAATTCATATTATCACAACTAGTCCCTGTTGTCAAGGATGCTTTCATTGCCATGGATTAGAGTGAGTGATTTTTGTTGAACATAGTTGTAGACAGAAATTTCTGTCCCTCTTGGTCCCATAGCCATTAGTCTTAAATAAACACACAGAGACTTATATTAATTATATATGGTTTGGCCTATTTCTCAGGCTTATTAATAATTAGCTCTTAGCAGTTAAATTGACCCATAATTCTTATCTATGTAGCCATGTGGCTTGGTACCTTTTCGCAAGTGGAGAAATTTGCAAAAATTCAGGTTTTGTGAGGTCGATTATTAAATACTTTTTAGAGCACAGAGGAAGTTGAAGACAATCTAGATCATATTCTACTTTATTTGACAATGAAGACACCCCTGAAGAGAGCTATCGTGCCCTGCATTTAAAGCCAGACTTATTAGAATCATAGTTTTAGGCAAGATATTTATCATATGTAATATTTCTGTTAGATTAACAAACACATGATGGAAAACATGTATTACCATTCTTATAATTGCCAGTTTATTGTGGATGTGTGTGTCTGATGCACACAAGTGTGCGTCTGTGTGTTTGTGTGCCCAGCAGTAGAAATTGAGATATAAGTGAGATATACTAACCCCTTCAAGGATTATTTCCATTGGTACATGAGTAAGTCAACAGAAAATTGCACCTTGGAATGAGGGATGCATGCGATAACAGCATGCCTTGAATGTTTTGAAAGTCAAGGAAAGCATCTAACCCAGATGTAAGTGGCAAGGACTATTTTCTGGTGAGATCTAAAATATGAACAATGAATTGATTAGTTCAGAGACTGAGCAAGGGCATTCTTGGGGGAGAGAACTGTCAGAATAAAGGCTTGGCTGTGTATATGACAGACATAGTTGCTAGGGGACTGCTGTGGTAGAGAAGAAGCATGGTAAGATTTCCCTTGGGGCAAGGAGAATTACAGAAGACAAGACAGAAGAGGACAGCATAAGTATTTGGACATTGTACTGATGTTTGCATTAGTTTTCTGAAAATTTTGTACAGCGTATTTGCTCATTTTCACCTCCCAGTCAACTCCTTCCAAATCCACTCCCTAATCCCCTGCGTGTTGCCGATTACAATAAAATAGTCCCACGCTAGCGCAGAATGGAGTAAAATAATTTTTTATTTAGAGGTAGACCCACAGATCAGCAGTCCTCTACCTGAGCGGGGAACAGGAACTGAATCCAGCTGCCAAGGGACTTGCCCACTTCCCTACCTCTGCATATATAGTACCTAAGACCACACCCAAAATGGGCCAGCACCTCAGATGCCATTGGCTAAAGGAGTTCCCAAGGGCACGGGTGGGTACCTGCTTCATGGGCCCCCGCTCCCCTGTGGTTTGTGCTCCACCCTTCTCCACTGCCACGTTGGGCACCAGATATTGCAGGTTACAATAAAACAGTCCCATGCTAGCACTGAATGGAGTATAATAAAGGTTTCTTTACTTAGGGGAAGACTCACAGATCAGCAGTCCTCTGCCTGAGCGGGGAACAGGAACTGAATCCAGCTGCCAAGGGGATTGCCCAATTCCCTACCTCTGCATATATAGTACCTAAGACCACACCCAAAATGGGACAGTTTCTCAAAGACCATTGGCTGAAGGATTTCCCACAGCACCTGCCCATCCAATTTTGTGTTATTTAAAAATCATCCATCAAGTCCAATCTGTGCTGCACATATATTCTTGGATACATGGCCATCCACTGGAGTCTGGTCAACTTTACAGGGGCTACGTCATTAAAGTAACTGACTCTTCCTCTCCTAGCAGCTATAAATTGCCAAAAGTTCCTCAGCTTTGTGCCCACCTTCCCCTCCATGCTGTGATTTGGTCTGGCTTGAGCACAAGCTACAGGTCTTGTGCATGGTGTCACGTTAACCCCGAGTTCCAAGTGCAGCTTCCCTTCTGTGTATGGAGGACACGTCTGTAGTCACCCATCACTCTTAAACTCTTTCTAACCATGTTCTGCAATGGTATCTAAATCTTGGGAGAAGCAGGATGTGATATAGATGTCCCGTTTAGGGCTGAACACTTCACAGTCTCTTACTCTCTCTACCTTGACCAGTTGTTTGTTCCTGTGTTAATAAGTACCATGTGTAATGTAGGAGCTTTTCTCATGAACATTAAAAGATACATTGAACTATGAGAAGGATGTTTAGATCTTGGGTGTTACTTTAATGCTATGTCAATGACTTTTAGGGATTATAAAATGGTACCTAAAGGTATGGTGATATTTATAGTTTTGGAAAATTATTTTGGCACTATTGCAGATGCTAGATAAGAAATTGCGTCTGGTGACAGGAAAAACCAAGTTATAAATTTATTGCAATTTTTGGCTATTTAATATATACCAGGTTATTCCATGCCTTCAGAAAACATGTGAAACATAAAATTTGCTTTGAGGAGATTATACAATGTTATATTATAGGGTTAGGGGGTGTAGCTCAGTGGCAGAGTATAAGGCACTCTGTTCATTCTCCAGCATTGCCAATAAATGCGTTTGAGAAAGGGTGAAGAGGTCATTGGTAAACCTTGTTTATGAGCATACAAGCAAACAAAAAATGATGCAGCTCTTGGGAGACAGTCCAGAGTGGACCCATGGCCACAGTGCTGCTATCTCTGAGTCTGCATCCTACAGGGCGTAGTGTAGAGTGGGCCCATAGCCACAGTGCTGCTATCTCTGGGGCTGTATCTTACAGGCTCAGTGTAGAATGGACCCACAACTATAGGGCTGCTGTCTCTGGGGCTGTATCTTACAGGCTCAGTGCAGAGTGGACCCACAACTACACGGCTGCTATCTCTGGGTCAGTGTTTAATGGTTCTCATCTCTCCCTTGCCAGATTCCAAGCTTTCTTTTGGTTGCATACCTTGGGATGCTAGTCTTATTTATTGTTTTCCCTTTTATTCTCAGGGGAGACAAGAGCTGAACACCTGTGTGCAGCCATTTTGGAATGTCCAAGATGGATTCTTTCGGGTTACAATGCTGTGACAAACATCATGGAATCAAAAGTAGGAGTTAAGGAAGGGAAATAGAGATGGGTCTGGGAAGGGTTTCGGGAGGGAGGATTAATGAAGACCAAACACACGGTATGAAATTCTTAAAGTATCAATAATGTGTATAATAAAATTTTTTGAAAGAGTTGAGATTTAATTCTTTGCATAGTTTGTAGTCAAACAGCTATTGCCTGGACCATGGGATTATAACACATAAATTTTTTATGTTTTTTCATAACTGATAGTTTCTCTTAAACATTAAGCATTAAATATCATTTAATTCACAACACACTATTTTATTCAAGTACACTTTATGTGATACTATTCTGATTTAAGTTTACAAATCATCGTTCCATAAGTAGACCTGGGCCTTAGGGATAAATGCTGTTGCCGTCACTGATGGGAAGAGTAGGGATGGGAAGTCCTAGAGAGCTGGTAGCACCTGGCAGACTTGGCCAGGAAGATGACTTGGAACAGCTGTGGCAAACCTGAACCTCAGAACCAGAGTCAGTTTCCTCCACCCCAACAGTCCATCTAGAATTAACTAGAAATTCAACATAAAGTCAGCATACTCTACTGCAGGATTAATGAGCAATGTTCACTACTCCAAGGGGTACCTTGCTCTTCAGTTGAAGGCATAAGGTGTCACAATGAACAAAACACTGGTTTATCACTAAAAATAATTTTTAATGTTTCATAATTTATATTTGCTCTAAATATTATTAATATTGACAGTATAATTATTTATATAATTGTATTGAATATGAAATTGTACAGCAACTTAAAGGAACAGTGCATGAAACAAGTTAACTGTATTTACCATCATTACTGATTGTGTTTTTCTCTCATCAAGCTTGTCTGTGACCCAGTAGAGACAGTGAACAACCTTTGCAACTAAAATGTGTAAAATTATGGTTTTTGAGTCAGGGCCAGGAACTCTCATATACTACCTGTCTCTCCCCTTTATGTTCTGAGACTAATGGTATGCACCATCATTATCAACCTTGTAAAAAATTTAATTACCTCATTTAGAAATTTGAACCTTGAAATTTTTGAATATTTGTGTTAAGGGATCAGAATACAATAAATACAGTGAATTTAGAAAAAGGATCAAATATCACGAACCAAAAAAGTCTACATTTTCCTGATAGTATAAACTAAAGCAGATACTGAGTGAAGTTTTGTCAATGTGATCTGAGGGGCATGTAGTTTTTATAGCCTGGTCATAGGTTGTATTTACGTATTGATTATTAAAGGAGTTTTTAAAATTTGACTTGTTGAGACTGGAGCTGTCTCTTCGGAGGACTTTAGCATGGTTCCCAATACCATGTATGGTGTCTCACAACTACCTGTAACTCCAGCTCCAGGAGATCTGGCCTCCTCTCCTTGGGCTACCACTTGCAGCTCGTGGCTACATTCTAGCAGCTACAGTTGTCCTCAGCCAGGCTGTTCACCACATGTGTTCCCTGCTCAGGTGACATTGTCAGCAGATTTGGTACGACAATTGAGATTTCTTAAAGGGAGGAATTAGTTAAAAGACAAGACTTTTTTTTCCCATGTTAGAAAATGGGAAACACTATTACTATGGAGGGATTTAGATATCTATATGATAATAAGCTGCATAGTTTGAAATGGAACAATTAAAAGAAAGGATAACTAATTTAGATGGGACTTATGAAATGTCAACTATAAAAATGATCAGTTATATCATTTTTGATTTATTACTAAAATGTTGGTTAATATGAGTGCTAAGATTCAAGTTTTATAAAAACTTAATAAAACAAATTATAGAGATACTCAGATCCAGACGGAGAAATTTGGCATAGAACCAATTTCAACATTGCATCGTAAGGTTAGAGAGGAACAGCCTAAGGTTTCCAAACAACCAACTTTAATTTATCCAGTCACCTTGCAGGAACTGCCAAATGATACATATCCTCAAGGCTGTACAAGAATTAAATGGAATCCTATGGAAATGTTAGATTTCAGGAGATTCAAGTCTCATTTGGTGTGCATTCACCTTTTGTGAAGCAAATGTTAAACACATGGTCAAATAAATAAATAAATAGAAAAAAATTATCTCAAGAGACTATACAGACTTGGTTAAAGTGGTCTTGGAGTCTGGTCCTCAGTTAAAATGGACAAGATAGTTGAAAGAAGAGACTAAGATCATTGAACAATAAAGTAGAGCTAGAGGTATGGAAATATCCCAAGACCAACTTATTGGAGAAGGAGATTATCTGATGGACAAACGCAATCTCTTTATCATGACCACATCTTAGATTTATGATGCACAGAAGATGTGAATTCTTGATACAGAATTGGAGAAGCATGAAAAAAATTGAGACATTTACTAAAGTTATAAGGGCCTAAAGTAAGCCTACATGGATTTCTTACAAAGAATGACTTCAACAGTAAATAGAATGATGCCAGATTAAGAAGCTAGATAAATAATAATCAAATTTCTGGCTTTTGAAAATGCTAAAGCACAATGCGAAAGGATAATTAGGCTGTTAAAGGTAAGATCAGCACCCCTGGAGGGATGGATCTGAAATACAATCAATATTGAATCTCATGACCATGATGATGCTTGGACATGATGATGCTCTGGTAATTTACAGAGGCTTTAAGAAAAACTGAAATGTCAAGTGTTTCAATTGTGGCAAACATGGTCACACAAAAAGGGATTGTAAAGGATTGCTAGAAAGAATGGTTTTTCTAAGAATAATTCTAACAGAATGCCTTTCCCTTCTGGATTATGCAGAAGGTGTGGCAAAAGTAGGCATTGGATCAATAAATGTAGGCCAACAAGGGACAGTCAAGGAAATGCTTTGCCATCAGGAAGCTCCTTGAGGGGCCTCTCAAAGGCTCCCATGTAAAATTTGGATCAGTCATTTTCTGTAACCATGGAGGAAATTCCTTTCCAGAGCAATTAAAGAACTCGATTAATGCCTATTGTAAGAAACAATAGTGCTCTGGATGACAAAAGCTATTGAGAAAAGAAAAAAAAATTAAGAGAAGCTATAAGGCAAATACTTTGGCAAACTTCTATTAATGAACAAAAAACAAAATTAAAATTATGGATAAATGACTTCACTGAAGGCCTGCAGACACAGGTGTCACAATAATTGCACTAGAATCTTGGCATCCAGATTGGCCTCTTCAGGAGGTAAATGTTCAGATTTAAGGGATTGGAATTTCATCTCTGGTAAAAGAGAGTGTGAGATGGGTTAAATGTATAGGGCCAGAGGTCAGAGCAGAATATGAAAGCCTTATGTGGCTGACATAGCAATGAACTTATTGAGACCTGACTTGTTACAGCAATGGAATATTCAGATTAACTTTTCTCCAATCTCAAAAACAAACCAAAATTAATACATGTTTCTGGGGAAAATGTTAGAAGTTATTATAAAGAACAGTCACTGATCATTCCGGCTCTACAAGGATGGGATACAACAGCTGCTGATTTTTCAAAAAGGTTTGAAAGGCACCAGAAGCCCTACCTTTAGAATGGTTTATAGACAAACCTGTATGGGTTACACAATGGCCTTTAACAACAGAGAAACTGTAGGTTTTAGAATAGCTGGTCCAGGAGCAGTTAAATGCTAACCATATTGAAGAATCAACCAGTACTTGGAACTCTCCTGTATTTGTTGTCAAAAAGAAATCTGGAAAATAGAGAATGGTAATGTATCTAAGAGCTATTAATAAGTTCCTTTGACTAATGGGCTCCCAGCACTCGGGAGGCAGAGGCAGGTGGATCTCTATGAGTTCAAGGCCAGCCTGTTCTACAAGAGCTAGTTCCAGGCCAGGCTCTAAAACTACAGCAAAACCCTGTCTGGAAAAACCAAAAAAAAAATAGTTCATTCAACTAAAGGGCTCTCTACATTGTGGTATTCCTTTGCCTTCTCTATTTTCTAAAGTATGCCCTTTGTAGTTATTGATTTAAAAGGTTATTTTTTTCAGTATACCATTAAAAGAAAAAGACAGAAGAAAAAATTACCTTCACAATGCCTACTTATAATAATTATCAACCCTTTAAGATATATCAATGGAAGATTATCCAACATGAAATGTTAAATAGCCCTGCCCTGTGTCAATACTTTGTATGTCAGCTATTGGAAATAATATGTAAGTAAATTCCTCTATCTATAATTTATCATTACATGCATGACATCTTACTAGCTCACTCAAATGTGGATGCTTCAGAAAGAATGTTGGAAGAAGTAAAAAAAATGCCTTGTTGGGGATTAAAATTGCTCCCAAAAAATTACAAAGAGGATATTCTATTAATTATTTATGCTATAAAATAGATTTACAAAAATTAGACCCCAAGAGGTACAAATTAGAAGAGATCTATTGCAGACTCTTAGAGACTATCAAAGATTGCTAGGAGACATTTCTCAGCTATGGTCCATTATTGGGATGATGCTGGCAGAGGCTAGTCTTTGATTCCTGGCTTTCCAGACCCGAAATAATCACTCAGAAGCTATATTACTTGCAATACTGTTTGACCAACATCTTAAGCATATTTCTAGGTAGATCTTGCCTCTTAAATTAATCCATTTATATAATTTTATATTTTACCATGAGGCTTCTGGCCTACCAGCAAGGTTCCAGTTGGTGGCTCACATCTTTCTCCTTTGGTGGCTACATGGCATCTCACTGACTCTGCCTATTTTCTCCCAGAATTCAGTTTAGTTTTCCTGACCAGCTTTATTCTGCCCTATCACAGGCCAAAGTAGTATCTTTATTCATTAACCAATAAAAGCAACACATATAGAGAAGGACTTACCACACCAGGATAAAACCTGATGAACTGATTAATTTAAACAAAACTTTAGATTGTGATAAGGACTTTAAAAAGTCTTAGGGAATTATCAGCGGCTGAGAGAGAATTGACTTTGAGAAGAAATTGCAGAAGACACATGTGAATCAGGTGGATCCAAATCTTATCTGCATTCTGATCATATTACCCTCCAAATATTCCCCTACAGGAATTTTAATGCAGAGGAAAGATATTATCTTAGAATGAATCTTTTAACACATAAACTGAGCAAAAAAATTAAAACTTATGTTCAAAAGCTCTCTGAGTTAAATTTAAAAGGAAATTTGAGACTTCATCAATTAGCAGGAATAGATCTAGAAGAAATTGTAGTATCATTCACTAAAGATGAAATTGACAAATTATGGGCACAAAATGAACCCTGGGAAAGAGCTTGCAGTTATTTTTTGGGAGAGATTAACAACAAATATCCTCAAAACAAGTAAATTCAACTGAATCCTTCTTTGCATTGTTTGGGAAACACCAATACCTGGAGCCTCTACATTTTATACTGATGCAAAAAAATCAGGAAAGGTGGTTACAAATCAGAAAATTTAAGTAAAGTGGATCAAAGCCCTTATGATTCTGTCAAAAAGTTAGAAATATATGCCATTCTCATGGTACTAATGGATTTTAAGGAAACTCTAAACATAATTACTGATTTGCAATGTAAAAAAGAGTTGTTTTGTGTATTAAAACCACTGAATTTATACCAGATGATACAGAATTCACTTTATGATTTATCAGTTACAAGAAATAATCAAGAATAGAAATTGTATACATACACATAACACACATCTGATCCTATACAGGTCTCCAGGTCCTCTAGCACAAGGTAATGCAAAAATTGACAAATTAATGATTGAAAATGTAATGGAGGCCTCAGAATTTTATAAAAAAACATCATGTCAATATCAAAGCTAAAAAAAACTTTTAATCATGAGGCAACAAGTCAAGGAAATGTTAAAGAAATGTCTTACTTGTTCTTTAAACAACCATACACCACTACCTGCAGGAAGATACTTAAAGGAATGAAATCTGTCAGATGGATGTTTTCCATTTTTTAGAATTTCAAAAACTAAAATATGTACACCACACCATTGATACCTATTCAGATATTAAATGGGAAAGTGCTTTGAGTCTGGAAAAGACTGACTCAGTAATCACATATTTGCTAGATGTTATGGCCATCATGGATATACCTGTACATTTAAAGACAGGCAATACTTCACCATATGTTTCTAAGAAATGAAACAGTTTTCTTATTATTATAATATAAATCATATTACAGGTATATACCTATAAGGCAGGCTGTTATAGAAAGATCAAATGGAACTCTTAAGGCTATGTTAAATAAATAGAAAGGGATGACAAATACTCCTAGAAATAGATTGCATAATGCTTTATTAACTTTGAATTTTCTAAATGCTGATGAGAAAGGAACAACAGCTGTGGAGAGACATTGGATATTGGAAAAACTGCAGAATTAAATCAACCAGTATACCTTAAGGATATGCTGACCTCAGAGTGAAAGCCAGGACATGTGTTACATTGGAGAAGGGGTTTTGCTTTTGTTTCCACAGGGGAAGAAAAGGTATGGTTACCATTAAAATTGATAAAGATTAGATTTGACCAAGAAACACTCCTTGATTAGAAGAGAAAATATTTAATCAAACAGCATGGCCATTCAATCTAAACTAACTTTTAAGCTAACAAATACTTTTCATTTGACTGGATATAACTTGCCATAAGGAAGCCTTCCAAAAATTAAGGTTGGGAAAGTGTTTTGTTTTTGTATTTTTAGGAGATTAAAGATATTCAGTTAAGAAATCTAAAGACCACTGTACAAATGAGATATCTGAAGAAAAAGAACAAATCATCAAGGAAAAAAAATGCCAAGAGAAAGAGTTAATTGGCCTATTGGTGTATCTTATTTCCAACAGGATAAAATTTCATAAATCTTCACAAATGTTTGATTTTGCTGTTCTCTACAGACATATAGAGCAGTCTTTTTGTAGTCCCAGTCCAATTAAAATTGAAGCTGGCTTTGGAGTTGGAGTGTGGCTCTCTCCTTCTCTAAACCCAAGCATGCTTATTAAAGTAAAATCCAAAATCTGTCTCATGTCAAAAGAGCCACCTTATAGGAGACAGAAGATAAACAAAATTAAGAGGATATTTTATTGCTACTAATCTCATAATCTTTTGGTTTTATTTTGAGTCTTTAAAGTTTTTTAAGGCATAGATAGTATCTAAAAATTTACAATATTAAAATATATATATTTTAATGTTTTTACCATGATATTAATGGTATATAGAGTACTGACTAATTCTAGAAAAAGGTTTCATCTAGTTTCCTGTACAAGATTTTGTTTTAAGTATCTATCAGATAACTAGAAATTAAGTATTTATGCTCTGGATGTACATAACAAATAAAGATGCTTTAACCTCTCTGACATCCACTGCACATGCTTAAATATTTGTTTTCTGCAATAAACCAAACCATGTCTAACAGCAACATTTGACGTCTCCAAAGGGAGGATGGGACCCCACAAAGATGATTCTATCAGAACTATGATAAAACCACTAAGCTGAAAAAGACAACCTAAAGATTGGCTGTGGACTACAAACTGTTCAGGACTGAGATGATCCAACCTTACAGATTACTCTAGCCAGGACTGGAGACAAGCACTGCACTTTCCCATTATGTAGAGACTGAACAGTAGATGATACAACTACCTCTTCCAGGACTTGAAAATCAACCCATATTTTTTCTGGATGGAATCATTTTTGTGGGACAACAAAAGGAGATCAAGGGATTCACATTGGAAAGGAAGAAATCAAACTTTCATTATTTGCAGATGATATGATAGTATATATAAGTGACCCCAAATACTCTACCAGAGAACTCCTACAGCTGATAAATACCTTCAGCGATGTGGCAGGATACAAGATCATTAAAAGGAGTAAAGAAAAATAAGCCACATAAAGATGGAGTATCACAGAGAGTCTGGATTATGTGTGTGTGTATAATATACATAAATATAATATATATTATATATATAATTTTTATATGTATATTTCTGATCTTGATTAAGGTGTTGTGATTGTGAAGTGTTTTCTTTGAATTTTTTGACTGCAAAGGAGCTAAGTATAAAGAGACATTTCATTGTATGGGCTGCTAAGCTAAACCAGCATGTATATTATAAAGGTATCTTTACTTCAGAATTTGGGTCTAAGGATATGGTGCTTTGGAAAAGAGGTTCCTCTTTTACTTTCACAGAAGATGAGAACCTGTGGATTGCTTCTAGACAAATATGGTTTGATAAACCACACCCCTGTGAACACCCTCAAAAAATTACTTCACCCAATTGCTGACTGAGATGAACTTAGCACACAGGATACACCATAAAAGACCTGATTAACAGCATCCCCAACAGCAGGAAGCAATATGGAAAAAACTACATCCCTATTCCCAACCATTGTTTATATTTTTTTTACATTTAAAGGGGGATATCATACAGATATAAATAATTTGCATTGGTATGGATCTTAATTTATTGATATAAATTTAAGGACAATTTTGTTATATGGATATTTTTGATCTTGATTAAGTTGTTCTGATTATATAGTTCATTTAAAAATATAATATATAATTAAGAAATATAGGTTAATAGATAATCATCTATAATAGTCAAGCTTGTATTCATGTTTGTTGAGTTTTCTAGATATATAGAGATATATGTCAGTTGGATAGGTATTCTTCAAACCTTTTAAAAACTACAGAATATGACATTTAAAATGTTTAAGAATCTAGAACTTTTCATGACAATGAGAGACATCTGCTCCTGGCAGCACCAATCTACTTCAAGAGAAAGGTGAGCATCGAAGAGGCTCCTTACGGAATTGGTTAGCCATTTAGGCAAGAAACTGCTCTTGCCTGGAGTGCTTCACTGAACATGCAGCATTTGTAGAGAGAGGACTGCTGAACATGCCTAAAGGTGAGGTAATCAGGGTTCCAGCTTCATAAAAGAGTCTGCGAGACATTCTGTAGAATATAAAAGAAAATGACTGAACTTAAAATTTCCTGCTTCATGAAAAAGTCTTCTGGATACTATGGGCCTGAAAGTTGAAGATGGATGCTCCAATGGTACAAAAGAACTTGGGTAACTTTCCAGGCAGTGAGATGCCTCTGTCAAGTCTAGAGTTTTGGAAGTTGCTTATAATGTACTTCTTGTCTACATAGGTAATATTATATCCTTCTGGAGTCTTTGATGAAGTTAAAGAACTTATAGCTGTAGTTTTCCTTAGATATGATAAAAGACAAAGTATATATAAATATTGTAACTTTAATTCTTGCTTGATAACTGTTTTATTGTATGTAATTTTACTATGTTAAAGTTAAAGACTTCATTTTTGTTTAAACAGAAAAGGAAAAATGGTGTAGAAGGTGTAGAAGGTGAGCCCTCACATTGCAACAAAGATTAACTCAAAAAAATAAGTAGCCTTCCTATAACAAATGATAAAGAGAGGGAAATCAGAGGAATATCACCTTTCACAATAGCCACAAATAACATAAAATATCTTGGGATAACACTAACCAAAGAAGTAAAAGACCTATTTGACTAGTATTTTAAGCCTTTGAAGAAAGAAATTAAAGAAGATACCAGAAAATGGAAAGATTTCTCATGCTCTTGGATAGGTGGGATCAACATAGTAAAGATGGCAATCCTACCAAAAGCAATCTATAGATTCAATGCAGTCCCCATCAAAATCCCAACACAATTCTTCACAGACCTTGAAAGAACAATAATCAACTTCATATGGAAAAACAAAAAATCTAGGATAGTCAAAACAATCCTATACAATTGGGAACTTCTGGAGGCATCCTTGTTCCTGACATCAAGCTCTATTATAGACCAGGATATGAATTCACACACCTATGAACACCTGACTTTTGACTAAGAAGCTAAAATTATACAATGGAAAAAAGAAAGTATCTTCAACAAATGGTTCTGGCATAACTGGATGTCAACCTGTAGAAGAATGAAAATATTTCCATATCTATTGCCACGCACAAAACTCAAGTCCAAATGCATTAAAGGCCTCAATACAAATCTGACAACACTGGATATGATAGAAAAGAAAGTAGGAAGTAGCCTTCAATGCATTGGCACAGGAGACCACTTCCTAAATATAATTCCAGTAGTGCAGAAACTGAGAGAAACAATTAATAAATGGAACCTCCTGAAACTGAGAAGCTTTTTTAAAGTAGTTTTTTGTCAATAAGACAAAAAAGCAGCCTACTGAATGGGAAAAGATCTTCACCAACCCCACAACAGACAAGGAACTGATTTCCAAATTATATAAGGAACTCAAGAAATTAGAGATTAAAATTCTAATAGCCCAATTAAAATGTATTTTTAATTAAAAAACTGACAAAAATTGAACTAAACAAAGAATTCTCAACAGAAGAATCTCAAATGGCCAAAAGATACTTAAGGCGATGTTCAACATCCTTAACCATCAGGGAAATGCAAATCAAAACAATTCTGAGATNCATTATTTGTAATAGCCAGAACCTGGAAACAACCTAGATGCCCCTCAATTGAAGAATGGATTAAAAAATTGTGTCACATTTACACATTAGAATACTATTCGGAAGTAAAAGAAAATGACATCTTGAATTTTTTAAACAAATGGATGGAATTATCCTGAGTGAGGTAACCAAGACCCAAAAGGATGAATATGGCATGTACTCACACATAAGTGGGTACTAGCTATAAACAAAGGACATTGAGCCTATAGTTCATGATCCTAGAGAAGCTAAATAATAAGTCGAACCCAAAGAAAAAGATATATAGATCCCCCTGGAAGTAGAAAACAGACATAATCGCCTGATAAAATTGGGAGCATGGGGGTCAAAGGAGAAGGGAGGATAGAAGGAGAAGAGGAAGGGAGAAAGGGAGGGTTGAGGGGAACTTGAGGAAATGGGTTAGTAGAGATGGGGGAAGGACAGAGATGAGATCAAGGAAATAGATAACCTTGATTGAGAGAGCCATTATAGGGTTAGCAAAAACCTGGCTCTAGAGAAATTCCCAGGAATCCACAAGGATGACTCCTGTTAAGACGCTAAGCAATAGAGGAGAGAAGGCCCAATCTTGACTTGCCTTGGAGTCAGACTGTTGAATATCTTAAATATCACCATAGAACCTTCATCCAGCAACTGATGAAAACAGAGGCAGAGACCCACATTGGAGCACTGGACTGAGTTCCCAAAGTCCATTTGAAGAATGGAAGGAATGAGAATATGAACAAAGAGGTCAAGACCATGATGGGTTCATTCACTGAAACAGTTTACCTGAGCGAATAGGAGCTCACCAACTCCAGCCAGACAGGGAAGGAACAAGCATAGGACCAAATTAGTCCCTCTGAATGTGATTGACAGTTGAATTGCTGGGGCAGACTGAGGGGCCACTGGCAGTGGTACCAGGATTTATCCCAACTGCATGTACTGACTTTTTGGGATCCTATTCTCTTTGGGTATATATATACCTTGCTTAGCCTAGATATAGTAGGGAGGGCCTTGGACCTTCCACAAATCAGTGTGCCTTACCCTCTCTGAGGATTAGAGGGAGTGGGGTGGGAATGGGAGGAGGGAAGGGAGTGGGAACTTGGGTTGTTATTTTTTAAAGATCTAATAAATTAAAAAAAAGAGTAAATTAGGTACAAAACTTGAACTCACCAAATAGGATAGATATGGATTATTTTCTTTGAATTTTTCAGTTATTAATTGACTAGACCCGGGTGATGCATTCATTGCCTGTCTATATTATATATATTATACTTATTATATATAGTTTTTCTTATATTAGTTATAGCTTTTTAAAATTTTGAGACACAAATTTAATGTGGTAGCTATATTGGGTGAATGTGGTGATACATTGTTTTTATAAATAAAGCTTACCTGAAGATCAGAGGGCAGAGCTAGCCATTAGCTAACCACAGAGGTCTGAAGGTCTGTACAGACAGACAGGGAGTAATGTGGCTGGAGGAGATAGGAAGTGATAAGGCAGAGGAGACAGGAACTCAGTCTCTTTTAGGCTGGGAAGTTCAGAGGTAAGGTGGCTGTGGTTTTTCTCCCTTGTCTTTCTCTAATCTTTCAGCATTTTCCCCAATATGACTCAGGACTTTTTATTAAGATCTATTAGAACTGAAACTATAATTCACTTTCTTTAAAAGCTTGTGGGTAAAAAATGATCTTTAAAAAACATGTAGCATAGGCATCATATAAAAATTGCTACTGAAAACAAAACAAAATTTTTGCTGATGGTAAAAGGAAATGTGTATGTTTTTCTACATTTTGACAAATGATTTCCATAAGACCTCAGTGAGCTACCAAGATATGATGAAAGATATGTTTCAAGCAACAACGTGTGAGAGGTTTAAATGACTCCAGGATATTCAGAAATATTGACAGAATATCAGTTTGTGGGAGGATCTTCCATGTTGTAAAGCTCAGGATGACTTGGAACTAATTTTAGTTACTTCTTTTCACAAAGAAATGAAATAAGCCTTTGTGAAGCACCTCATCTTTGGGACTCAACGGGAGTAATAATCATGAATATATTGATCTACAGTCATCATAATAATTACACCAATCTGAGTAAGATATCATCCTACCAGAGTTCTATCTACTGGCCCATCAGACCTACCTAGTATGAAATGTCTCAGAAAAATAGAAACAATGATTGAACTAGAACTTAAATAAACAGCTAGTATCTGGGAAAGTTGCTCTTTTCATTTTCAACATTGGGATAATAGCAACACTATCAGACACATCACCCAGTGACACAAATGTTTGCTTATTTCATCCCTTACTTATTTGATGAATATTACCTTTTTCTTGGATGTTTTTATTATTGCTGGATTATATAATGGCTCAGGTTCTCTCACTCGTGTAGCACCCCTTTTCTTGGAAAGCGATTGGGGAAAATCAATTGTAAAAAGAAAATTTTATTTCCTAAGGAAAAGTCCAAGAAGTACCTGGTAGCTTCACATGACACAAAAGGAAGTGACTTTGATATAAATGAAGTTCACTGCCTATAAACATTGCATATATACAACATTTATTTTCATTAGATCTGGTTCTGTGTTGGCTGAGCAGGTCATCCCTCCAGACAGAAAGGTAGGAGACCAAGAGAAGAAAGGGTAAGGAAAATAATCCTCACTTAAAACTAGCCTACAAATGAAAATTCTAAAACTCACAAAAGGTTCAGTGTTATGGAAGATGCCAAAATAGAAATGGACATAAATCAGACAGTCAGAACATAGATCACTGAGTCATGTGACCAATGAACTTGTGTTTAGATCTTAGAGAACTCTGAAAATCCCTTAAAATGATTGCGAGAATAACGAAAGGTTTACATACCCATACTGTAATAAAATACCATACTGGTAGATATATGAAAATGATATAGTCAAGTATTTTAAATATAAAAATGTGGAGCATGAAATAAAACTGCAGCACACTAGACAGATTTTAAAATGCAGCCAAAAAGAATAGTTAACAGGAAGCAAAATTGAATGGCCTTGGTCATTCAGCAGAGACAGGAGAATATATTTGAAAGGGCAGTTATGAAATGTTAGAGACTAAGGTAGGTGCTCCAACATTCAATGTGGGTGTTACCAAGGGAGGCAGAAAGGATGGAAGAAATATCAGAGAACATATACATGGTGTCTTCGTTCCAGCTCTATTGCTATGAAGAGACACCACAACCACAGCAACTCTTAGAAGAGAAAGCATTTAACTGGG
This sequence comes from Bramus lutescens, assembly GCA_001685075.1. NCBI lineage: Eukaryota > Metazoa > Chordata > Mammalia > Rodentia > Cricetidae > Bramus > Bramus lutescens. The sequence continues at coordinate 3,163 of LOEQ01007616.1, read as the reverse complement.
GTCTTGCTTACAGTTTTAGAGGGTTAGTCAATGATTACCATGGTAAGAAGCAGACAGGCATAGTGCTGGAGCAGTAGAGGGCTTTATATCCCAGTCCTTAGATAGCAGGCAGAGAGCGGGTCGGGGCTGAGGCTTTGTATGACCCAGTGACACACGTCTTCCAAAGAGGCCACACACCCTAATCCTTCCCAGCTGTTTCCCTCCCTGGTGACAAACCATTCAAACACATGATCATATGGGGGTCATTTTCATTCAAACCACCATAATGGGAGATAATTGTTGCTAACATTTCTCCAATTTAAGATTATCAACCATAGAATAAATGCAAACTCAACATAAAACTGTACAAATAAAAATAAATTCTCTTTTGGAAAAATAACAGAACTATGTAAATAGAAATAAAAGAAACACTTAAAACTTATCAGTGAAAATGCACAAATTAGTTGCAAAGTAATAATTAGACCAACAGCATCCTTACAATCAAGGGAAATGATATCTCTTAAAAGGACTGAGGAAAAATAAATCAATTATATGTAAAATATGCATTGATAGAAGCAAGTTAAGAGAAATTAAAAAATACAGAATTGTAGCAAGGGGCAGCTTGTTCTTCCTGGCTGCCCAGCTACCTTACACCCAAAATAATCCCACTGAAACTGTATTAATTAAATCACTGCTTGGCCCATTAGCTCTAGCATCTTATTGGCTAACCCTTACATCTTAATTTAACCCATTTTTAGTAATCTGTGTATCGCTACATGGCAGTGGCTTACTGGGTAAAATTCCCAGCATCTGTCTCTGGCGGCTCCATGGCATTCCTCCAACTCCACCCTTCTTTCTCCCAGCATTCAGTTCATTCCTCTTTGCCTACCTAAGTTTTGCCGTATCAACAGGCCATGGCAGTTTCTTTATTAACCAATGAAAGCAAAACATAGACAGAAGGACTTCCTACACCACAGAATGTAAAGGAAATTATAGTCACTAGAAGATTTATTTGTTAAGAAAAAAAATGGATGCAAAGGGAAGAGGAAGGTTAGATATGTTTAGGCTGGTGTGACTGGAGACATGATGAGAATGCTAGAAAATACACTGAACACAGAAGTAAGTAAAAAAAAAAGTTAGCAAACTTTATGAGCTATCAAATGCTTTCTTTTTAAACAAGGTTTATTGTTTTTAGATTTATTTTATGTGTATGAGTGGTGTGATTGTTTTTTTTTTTGCATGTATATAGTGCACTATGCACATGCTTGGCATTTGTAAAGGTTAGAAGGGGGCATGGGACCCTCCTGAGATTAGAGTTACAGACTGCTGTGAGCAGCCATGTGAGTGCCGGGAACCAAAACCAGGTCTTCTGCAAGAATGGTGACTTAGCTGCTGAGCCACCTCCACACCCCTACTCTCATTATTTTAAATGGTGTGTGTGTGGAGGGGAAGCAGGGTATGTGCATGTAAATGCAGGTTCCGGCAGAGGCGGAGGCGTCAAATCCTTCTGAAGTTGGGATTACAGGTGGCTGTGAGCCTTCCAGAGAACCTAGCTCAGGTCCTCTGCAAAAGCAGTCAGCACTCTTGACCACTGTGTCATCTCTCTAGAGCCTCAAGATGTTTTCTTTGTTTAACAGTTACAAAGAAACAATAAAAACAAGATCTTTCCAGGAGGATGGAGACTAAGGATTGCTCACCCTTCCTCTGCTGAGCCCAGGGGAACTCCTGAAGGAATTGTAGATCTAAGCTGTCTTCAGGGTATGAGGGCAGCCTGCCTGAGAAAGTATAATTTTAAATTCAATATTGTAGTCTTTGCCTCGACCCTGAAAAATAAACCCTACAAGATCTGAAGTTGTCAAAGTAGTGAAGTGCACTGTAGTCATATTAAAAACTATAAATAAAAATATTAACTACAGGTTTTCTGAGAAATTTTGTGGTTAAGTTTTAATCTTAATATGTTAAAATGAGTCACTGAAGTAACAGCAGTGTACACTAAAGTGTAACAACAGAAAAAAATAGAATTATAAAGATAGCTTCTCAACAGAAATTAAAATATATAAAGAACAATAAAATAAAAATATAAGTACAATTATGTGATAAAAGGAAGTCCAAGAAAATACCAGCATTGCAATAATCACAATAAATGTTCACTGATTAAACTTGTGTTTTAGAAGTTGAATTACAGGATATTTATTAGTTACTATTCTATTGCTAGACTAAAACACCATGATAAAAAAAAGTATCTTATTAAGTGTTTAAATTTTACTCATGGTTCCAGAGGGTTAGAGTCTATGGTGGTAGAACAAAGACAAGGTGGCAGAAATAGCTGAGTGTTCAAATCTCAAATTATAAGCAAAAGGCAGAGAGCACACTGGGAATGACCTTGACCCCCACCGCCACTATCTGGTGCCACACCTCCTCCACAAAGGCTACACTTCCTAATACGTCCACCAACTGGGGACCAAGTATTTAAACATAAGACTAGAGAGGCCATTCTCATTCAAAATACCACAGAGTGGTTATAAAGCACAATTATTTTTACCGTGGAAAGAGGGTAAATTACCAAAGGAAAAGACACATAATAGTTAAAATTACAGGGAGCCTCTGGACTTGGCCTATCATCACACAGAGACACATGCAATGGATGGACCTATTCAGTTTTGACTGACATCATGCCAGTGTTTGGGTGTCTCTGGGGCACCCTTCCACACAAACAATATAGATCTTTGTGAGACTCAGGTATGATCAAGCTTAGCAACCGCCTTGTTGGCTAAGTGATTATCATCAATACTGTCCAACCTTGTACTGCCTATCATGGATTAAGATTTCATTTACTGAGTGTAATTAGCATAGGGCTGTACTTTGGTACTTACTTTTGGGTAGTGAGCCCCCATGCACATACACATACCCCCCACACATATAAATACAGTCTAAGTAGTCTTGAGGGATTCATCTACATCACAGCTCCTGCATCTTTGGCTTCGGTAACATTATTGCAGATATGGAGGAAAAGACTATATTCATCAGTGTGGCTATAGGATAAGACCAGTTCAGGTGCCCTCCCCTAAGCTGCCCAAGGAACAAGCTGGGGACATCTCCATTAGACACCTGGGAACCCCTCTAGAGTCAAGTATATATTCTACACTTTCTTTATCCATTCTTCTATTGAGGGGCATCTAGGTTG
>LOEQ01007615.1:75634-89911 GCA_001685075.1 Bramus lutescens | reverse complement strand
TACCTACAGAATTCATTTCTTGAATGTGCTTGAATTTGTTAGCTGCTTTTGATCTTTGACCCACTCCAGTTCTTTTGAACCTAGCTGAATTCTAGTTCTCTTTACCAAAGCCCTATTTACTTTTTTATACCTAAATCCTGACTTTACAATAAGTCTTTCTTTATGAATCTCATGCCCTGTAAGGTCATATCTTCATGTCAATTTTGTTCCATTCTGTATCTCCTATTATTATCAAGGTGAATCTATCTTTAATAAGTTGTTATTAAATTGAAGAATGATGGATTTCATGAGAATAGAAGTCAGAAGCCCTGGCATGAACCTTTAGATTTACTGTGTGAGAATCCATGGGCTTCATTTTGCAATTTTTTTCACAGATGTCTGTTCTGGAAAATTATGCTGAAGTCATTTCTTTCTCGATGGCCAAGCGAGGAGGGGGCGGAGTAGGAATTTGGGTTACTTTTTTTTTAGTATAATTAAAGAAAAAGAAATGCAATCTATACCTTCCTTAGATTTATATCATTCTAGATCTTTATTAATTTCTCTTGTCCTTTGTCATCTGATTTATGGGATCTTTAGGACATGATTGGAAAAGAGTCTTAGCGAGTGAATTTTGTTGTGGAGTTTATTTAAACTTCTTCAGTGCTACATAACAAAAACAAAACAAAACAGAAAACACAGTGGCATTTCCTGGTCATAGAAAAATTTTGCTGTTACTCAAAACAAAAACTGGTAGCCACATGTGACTTTTTATAGTTTGCCAGGACAAAACCCTGAATTCTGGGCACCATAAGGAGTAATTCTTTTGCATATATCCTGATTTCTTATGACAGCAGGAAGCATTAAATTGAGAATTGGAGATTGAAGACACTTTGCATTTCTTCATTGACATAAAAATGTGGGTAATACTAACCACACCACAGGGAATAGAACAAAGCAAAATCACAAATGAGCAAAACTTCCACACCTAAAAAATCTGTGGAAAAAAAAAAGATCTGTGCAAGAGTGAACAAAAAAATGTGGACTCGGAAAGACTGTGTGAGCCAAGGGATCAGAGAGTTTGCTGTGAGACTGTCTTCTAGCAATTTCAGAAAGCACACCCATAATGTCTCACCGACATGACTGCCTGAGTGTGATCTGAACAAGGACAACAATGAACATGCTGAAGTGGGCAGGAGAAAGCCCACGAAACATTAACGTTACACAAAGAACCATGGGCAACTCAGGAAAACTGAGAGCAAGTTCAATCAGTTTTCCCCAGGGAGGACTACATCCAGTACCAAATGCTCAACCCTGAGCATACACACAAAAGTGACATTGTACAGACTGGGAAATAAATATCTTGGATATACATATACCCCCCCCACCGTGTGTTTGTGTGTGTGTGTGTGTGTGTGTGTGTGTNTGAGAGCAAGTTCAATCAGTTTTCCCCAGGGAGGACTACATCCAGTACCAAATGGTCAACCCTGAGCATACGCATAAAAGTGACATTGTACAGACTGGAAAATATATATCTTGGATATACATATACCCCCCCACCGTGTGTTTGTGTGTGTGTGTGTGTATGTGTGCCTTTCTGTTGGTATTTGTTAGCATGATATATATGTTATTTTATAATATATATGCATATTTATATATAAATATATCCATGTTAAAGAGCAGGGAAAGAGAGCAAGGAAGGATATATAGGAAGGGTTTGGAGGGAGAAATGGGAGAGGTAAAAGATGTAATTATAATAAAATCTCTAAAAGTAAAAGACATAATAAAAGAATTTGAGAACTGAAATAAATGAGAGCTCGCAGGGCAGTGGGGGTTTGCTATCATTTTTAAATTAGGCTAGAGTATATGCAATGTCACACAGTGGGTTGGTAGTACGGAAAGAAAGGAGAGATGTGGGGGGTGTCTGTGGATTACACCCTTCTACTTTCTGATGAAACTCCCCTCTTAAGAACTTTTTATATTTTCCACTTAAAAAGTTAAGACGATTTTTTTTTCATTACTGTAACCTGTTCAGTGTCTTAGAAAACAAATAGGAAGTGTTGATAGTGATTGCCAATAATTGATGAATGTTAGGAGGTAATAATTTGATCAAGCATTTTACATTATTTATGCAATTCTAACATTGGTATTCTGAAAAGGGGCTATTATCTTCATTTGCAAATGAGTAAGCTGAGAAGATGATAATTAAACATGAATAGCAATATGAGCATTTCAAGCCAGGCCCTTGAGCCAGAGTTGGATCTTTTAAACATAAAGACATGAAGGAAAGGGTCTTATGAATGGGGGAAACCTGAACAGAAACCAAAAGCTAGGACAGTTCAGGGTTTGTTCTACGAGCAGAAATCCCATGTAAAGGGGCAACTGAAAATATGAAAGGGGAAGAACAGAGAACGGAGATTGTAGAGACAGCGGATGAGCCAGTGGTAGAAGTGAGGTCATAACAAAAGCGAGAACTTTCAGTATGGGTACAGAATGTGAAGGAATATACCCTAAATACAATCCCCAGAAATGAAAAATTGCCAGGGTCACAGATGTCACCTATATCAGTGCTCCAAAAGAAAACGCTACATACTGTTCTGGACAAATGCAAGTCCTTAGATTTTAGAAGCTGTAAGGAGAACACAGTATTTCTTGGTGTATAGTTCCAAAGGCAGAAAGGGCATGTGGACAAAAATACACATTTCAAGGACAGGTGAGGAGCTTTCCCTGACATTGAAAAGTGGAACTTCTTTGGACATTGTGTTAGAAAGTATATGAGATGCATTGTAATGGGTTAATAAATATCACTACAGGTCTTCCAGAAAATCTTGTTCATCATGTATTTCTGGGGTTACCTCGCTTTAAAGAAATTTGGAACTTTATCCTTGATTTGTTTTTGTTTCCTCCATAAATGGTAGAAACTTTTCAGCTAGCAAGTGATTGACATCAGAAGCAATGATGTTGAATTTTGTGGAGGAGTATTCAGTATTTATTTCTTTATGTACCAAATATCATTATGAGATCTTACAAATTCATTTCATCTTTTTATTGAATGTATCTACTTTTGATTTCTATCTTGGGCCATTTCCTCTTAGACATCTCAATATTTTGTGATTAATACTACAAATTTGGTGTATACTATTTTTTTTATTTCCCTAGAGACTTCAGGTTTTCAATTTGTAGATGAGAATTGAAACGTTGCTTCCTTTCATGATACCGCTTTCTTTTCTTTTGATTCATTGCTCATTTGCTTAGGACAGTGGTCAACATAGCATTTAAATTAAGTAGAAGATGATTATAACAGTATTAGTAGTTACCATCCATTGAATATTGCTGCAAAGGTCATTTTGAGTCATTGCATAATTTCGTGCATACAAAATATAATGGGGCACTAGAATACATAGTTTAAACCCAAAGAAAATAAGATTTAGGCAATCCAGTAAATTGTATAAGAATATGTAGCAAAATGGGAATCAGAACTGAAATTCAGCTGTTGTAAATGTAAATATTTCTGGTTTAATAACTAGACTACATCTTGTGTGGAAACTTAAACTACAATACCCACTCTCAGAGTGGGTCTATTATTAATGCAACATAGTTCAATAGCTATATATATAATATATAAGTATTACATATAATGCATATATAATACAAAATAATTCATAATATCTTTGATTAATTCTATAAACACATACACTCATTTTAATAAGTACCAATTTTTCCCTGTAAAGTAAGTGAAATTAAATTAACTACAAGAGCTAGAAAAATAATCCACAGTAGCTTGTTTCAATAAAAGATGAAATAAGTTTCTGGTTCATTATCTGCAAAGTCAGTGGGGTCAGTTGGTTCCCACAGTTGGCTGAAAGGGCTGAAATGCTTTTATGTGTTACCTCTTCACCTAAGACTCAGTTTCTCTGCTTGTCTTTCTCTCCAGTTTCAGAGAACCAAATGATTGCCTCCAGAAAGGATATGTTGCTGCAGCCAGAGTACACATCAGCCTTATAGCCTGCAACTCAAAGAACAGCAATGACATCTTTGCCAATAATTCCCAACGTACTATCCTAAAAGGCTACCGGCAATATGTTCCACTCGACTAATTGTGGCCTATACTTTTGCTACATTTTCAGCTTTTTGAAATCGCTTATGCAATTCCTTTCCACCAGCATTAGCTCATACAGGTGAACAGAGCAGTTTGCTTATCTTCTATCTCCTGCCTTCCTCTTTCTCATTTCCTTCTAATTCTACACAGCGCTCTTTGGAACAACTAGTTCAGTCATAGCAAGCATAACAATACAGAAGTAAAGCTGGAAAAACCTCAATTACTTAAAATACTGACCTTGATGGGTCTATTCTGAGTTTGTTTCTCCAGCGGAAGTATAGGAAAGAATCTGTTTCCAGAAAGAGGAGCTATGACACTGCCTTCTAACAGATCATCCAGAGACTGTGGACTTGGCCAGTACCATACAAGGTATGCCGACAAATCCCAGTTCTGTTTTTGATTCAGTATTAACCTATGCAAACAAGTTGATGTTATTTTTATTTTCTTTACTTTTTTACTAAAATATAATTATATATTTTCTCTATATTCAATTTCCTTCCTACAACTTCTCCCACTCTGCACTGAACCATTCTTTGTGGACATTTTTCTCATAATTCTGTTTTTTACCTCTGTTTAAAAGTGTATCTAAAGTCCTTCACTGCAGGGTGAACTGGTCAGCTCTAGTTCAGGAATAGGAATATTTTCTCACCTTCATAGGAAATTCATTCTTATGCTTCCAAACAACCAATTCATAATCTATATAACCTGACTGTTTAGAACTTAGAGTTTCCTAACGCAGAACTGTGAGATTTAAACAATGTGAAACATCTTGATTTTCCACTTCTCCAAATTAAAATGTGGCTTTCTGTCTTCTGACTTGGTGAACCTTTAAACACATAGGATATGTGAGGGATAGGATCGATGTGATATCTGAGGTTGAATACCAGGAAAGTCAGAAAGAAGACCATGCCAAGACATGGGAAAGGTCATGGTACACTCTTGGTTTTGCTAAGACTGAAGAGCAATGATCAATATTAGATGGATTAGAGGCAAAACTGTCATGTCTCAACAGGTATGCTATCAGATTAGATGGTAAGAGAGTCAAGGATAATTTTTAGAAGTTTGAGCTTGGGTGACAAAGATACATGGTTGTTTGTTTCATTGTTGATTTGAATTCCACCTGCCTGATGCAAATTTTATGGAATGTGAAATGCAGATTTTGATTAAGCAGAGTAAAAACCCTAGAATTTCAAAATATAAGTTTCATGCAATTCTCTGTTAGTTAGAAAACTGGTTGTGCTTTGCTGCTTGATTGCAGCTCTGTGGGTAACAGTGAAATATCCACACACAGCATTCATGCAAATAGAAACAGCATGGATTAGTGGGGGGGTGTTTTATGAACAAGAGACAAGAGTCTCAGTACATTTCTCTTGAATGCTTTAATAAATCAGTTCTGCGGGAAACCTCTGTCCTGATACAACATTCCCCCTTAAGGTAATGCAGCTGTGCTCCTCATTTATTACGTGTGTAAGCTTTAACCTCTCTAACTCCCCCCAAGTCAACTTTTACTGCATTTTAGCCTGATGATTTATGTATCATGTCATTAAATATTTCATGAAAAATATACTTTTTTTATTCAATATTCCCTGAAGTCGTTTTGGCTAAGCAATTTTTTCCTTTTCCAGGCAGTTGTTCTTTAAACCTAAAATTAAGATGACTGATAATAAGACAAAAGAGCAATTTTTTGACTCCTTAGAGCAATATGATATTTATATTTTCTTCATAGGAAAGAAAAAGCAACCACCTAGTTCTTACTTTCCCATTTTTTATTCGGATGCAAAGCAAATTTTCAGTTCCAGCACGCATCCATAGAGAATTTCTCATCATGACCTTGTAACTGACTTCTCGCTGTGAATTCAGAAGCAAAGCTGAGTAAGTGTATTTTAAACAGCATGTTCCATTATTTCATTAGATATGAGTATAAAATGAATGCACTATTTAGATAACCCTGACAAAGCCAATCTCATTCAAAACAGCCAAAATTAGCAATCGTTCCACTAATATTATGTTCATAGCTGTTAAGGATGATTTTCTTGCCCTTGATCTGAGGAAAATTCTGAGTTATATTAATAATGGCATTTGTCTTAGAGACAGAGTTTGTTATTGGCCAGAATCTTTACCTAAATAATTGAGGTATAATATTTCTTTAAATGCTTGGACAACATGCAAGTTTGACATTCATTTTTAACATCCATATTTCAAGCAACTATCTTCATAGAAATGAACTTGTTGCGGGCTCCATCTGACCTCGCAGGCTAAGCTGTTAACCATTATATTAAAATTACTTGATAATCCTTTATTTACAACTGATTCTTAAGTGTGAGCATTAAAATTTATACAGTGAATAAAATGTAAATATTCTGATTTATGTTAAAGTTTTGAATGTATTATCCCCCATCTGTTTATTCCACGTCTGTTTATGCTCCTGTTGGTTCATCAATGGCTGTTTGATTTATGCAAGTCAAGAATGTCAGTTTTAGGATTAATTGAACGAGTCAAGATAACTGTTCTTAACTTTGCTTAGAAAATTTCAACTCCAAGAAAATAATTTTGTTTTAATGGGAATTTATTGACAAGAAAGATAAATGATTGGAGAGAAAAACAAATACTGTTTCTATAAAGACAATGTTATAAGGAGTGCATTGCCAATGATCTGTCAAGTATGCTTATGAATGCTATCCTTCTTTAGAAGAGAGAAGAAAGCTCAGTATTACCTCAAAAACCTTTCAGATTGACATCCTGAGAATAGGCCTTAGTGTAAGAGAGTGATAANATGGGAATTTATTGACAAGAAAGATAAATGATTGGAGAGAAAAACAAATACTGTGCAGTTTTTTTTTTTTATTTTAAACATTTCAGGGGGCTGGAGAGATGGCTCAGAGCTTAAGAGCATTGCCTGCTCTTCCAAAGGTCCTGAGATCAATTCCCAGCAACCACATGGTGGCTCACAACCATCCATAATGGCGTCTGGTGCCCTCTTCTGACCTTCAGGCACACACGCAGAGAGAATATTGTAGACATAATAAATAAATAAATATTAAAAAAAGAAAAGCATTTCAACACAAAACTTCTGTGAGTTTTGTTGGGTCTCTTTTTTTCCTAAGTTCTCTGGTGGAAACTTTTACTTCTCATGTTAAATTAGTATCTCTTTTGTTAGAGATAGAGAAGCGATATACTCTGTTCTTTAGTGAAATTATTAAAATATGTATTTTCTGGATAACTCCCTTGCTATGAATGCATAGGCATTTAGTCAGTCATAATAATAGTTTTTCTTATATTAAATTATTTAGATTTGAGATATTGGTTTCAGTTATGAGTCATGTTTAATAATCTCTGCAAATCAATCATCTTGAAAATAATTTTGAGTTACAAGTATTTGGTTCCTATTTGAGCTTAATACAGAGAAAATGAAGTCGATGTGATCACTAGACTTAATATTTTGAGCTCTTTAATAAGCTTAGGAACTAAAAAAAATCAGAAAAGATGTGCACATGATTATAAAGTCTCATAAGGAAAAAATTTCCAACAATTACTATGTCATGCAGCAAAATAAAGTGCCGTTGTTACTCTAATGTGCTTTCTTCTGGGTCTGACAAAGGAGGTATGTTAAAATTAACCACACACCTATGCAGGTAAAATGTCAGGTGGCTTTATGGCATGATTGTATGCTTCTTTTGCTGGTAAAGTGTTTTAGTTCTGAGGAATTCATGTCTTTTGAAAAAAATCACAAATTTACAGAATTAAGAGAGACTGCAGAAGTTATTAGGTTTTCCTATTCTCGTTCATGAATGCTTTCCTCTCTTGTCCATTTAAATAAATTAAATGGGCACTATGCATTTACTCTGTTCTAGTCATGTAATTATGAATATATTTCTTAAGTCTTTCACTCTTTTTTAAGAGCATTTTTTTGTATTTATCTGCAGGAGTATATTTCCTGTGACAAAGAAAAACACCTGTTCAATTTGCTTATTGTCTCTGTTTTAGATATTTTTACTTAAAATGTGAGAGATAGTCTTTGATTGCTTTCATTACTTGTTCACTAATTATGTGTGTCTTCTTTGTGGTGGACACATATGCCATATTTCCTATGTGGAGGTCAAAGGGCACCGTGTGAGAATTGTCCCTCCTCTGTTCACCAGATGAGTCCTAGGGTTCACAGTCCACTTCATTTAGGCTCAATGGCAAGCATCTTTACCCACTAAACCATTTCACTGGACCAATTTTTTAAAATGTTTTCTTCTGGTTTTAATTAATATTATATTTCATTTTCTTTTTTTTTGTTTTAATTACTTGAGTATTTTGCCTATTTCTGTATCTGTGTACCACATGCATGCAGTTTCAAAGGGACCATAAGAGAACATCAGATCCCACAGACCTGGAGTTACAGATGTTTGTTAGCCAGTGTGTAGGTATTGGTAATTGAACCCTGGTTCTCTGGAAGAACAGCCAGTGCTGTTAACTACACTTAACTACAGAACTGTCTTTTCAACTTCTGATCCATTTTCAAATCTTCAAAGAATAACATGGCACATTTTTTTGGTCCTGCTATACAAATTGTCTGTTTTCCTCATAACACATATTCCCATGGTTACTTTTGTTACTGTCTTGTCATTTGTTATTAATGTCATTTTTGCCAATAAAAAATACATGTAATTATCTTGGGTCTTAGTCTATTATTCTTTAATTAGTTTGTGGAAAGAGTTGTAAAAAGGTTTGCTGTAGTGTTAACATCAATATTTCCTCAAAGAAAAGGTATGATTGACAAACATTCACAATTCTAAGATAAAAATTGACATTCTACTGTACGTTCTTATACTGTTTTATCACACTGCAAATAAACAAGCTAAATTGGAAGATAGAAGAAAAGGAAGAATTGTTTGTGACTTAGCTACATAGATACAAAAACTTCCATGGAAAGTGGACCATTGCATAATATATATGTAGTTGACATGTAGTTTAACATGAATAAATATAAAGATACCTTTAATTGTGATTCATAAAAATTTCCAAATTGACTATGAACACTAGAGGAAAATTGTGAAGAATGATTTGTTAATATCAATAAATTGAGACTTGACTTTGAGTTAATGTAATGCTCCTTAAAATTCAGTGTTGGGTGGAAATAGTTTTAATACGCTTTTGTTTCAAGCTAAATAAATTCTTTGAGGGAAAAATGAGTTAGCCAATGGACTGAAGAAAAAATTTTGATGCTTTATTTATTCAGCTGATGAAAAAATTTAAAGAATGCTTAGGACAACTTAGACACATAAACCTAAACTGAACTGTAGATTTTATATGTTTTGAAAATAATCTGTTGGACATATCTGCACTTTGAACTCAAACTGGTTCAGAAATAAAAGCAATAATTTGTATTTTATTACAAAAATTGAGGACTTGGCAAATATTATCTCTAATTGAGGTTTTGAATAGGATATGATTTAAGGAAAATGTTTATTTGTGATTCATGGACATTATCCTTGAATATCTTGAGGTAATATCACATTTTTCTTTTGCTTGAATACTACAATTTTGTACATATATTTTCTATTATAATAAATGACTGAAATGTGTCTTTGAAAACCAGATCAGTTTCAGTAAAGTTGAGATTCCACTTATTTCTCTAAATAAGTCATTTGACACAGGGAGTTTAGGGAAACACTTTCCCCACACAATCCCTTCTTGCTTATTTTCCTTCTACAATTATTCTGCTAGAGTCTAGTCTTCGTTGACTGAGCCAAAATGCTTACTAGAAATAACTGAAAAGGGGGAAGAGGCTTTTTTGTGATTCATAGTGCAAGAGGTTTCAGTTCACGGTCATTTTGCTTTTACAGGTGGGGTTCTACAATGAGGTGATTCTTAGGGCAAAGATGCCCACGTTGGGGAGTTCAGAAAGCAAAGAGACAACTCACCTTTGTAACAAAGTCCTTCAATAAAACCCATTAAACTGTTGTTCATAATTATATAAATACAATCATGAATATAGAGTCCTTATGATCAAATCATGTCACAAAATCCTTACCTCTGGATGCTGTCATACTGGGGAACAAGTCTTCACAAATAGGTTTTATTTTACTTAAAGTACAAAATGAAAAAAACTTGAAGTAAATGAAAACTCATACTTTATATAGCGAGGTATTGGAACATTCTTTGCTAGATAAATATATACTTGGAAGAATATAGTCTATAGTTTGGTGGTGGCATAGTCTAAGAGTATGAAGATTCTGGGCAAAATCTATCACACAAATACAGAAATGTCACCTAAGTTTGCTTTATGTTCTAAGTGGCAAAGTTAGAGAATTTTTGGATTAATATGAAGGCCTGAAAATGATCTATGGTATCCTATCATGTTTGTAAGGAAAATTGACAATGTTTACATTTTGTTTCTATATATGCAAATTTCACCTTCCATCATAGAAGAGTTCCTATTTTTTAATTTTGAAAATCTGTCTCTTTTTAAAGGATTCTGGTTCTACCCAGGAGGCTGTGTAGAGAGAGGGGAAACATGGCTAGTGAGATTACAAGAAATGAAGTCAGTCCCTGGTTCATGTGAAGAAGTGGTGTTTTAATAAAAAGTCTATCAGTGGTCCAAACATTCAAGATAACAACATGTGTAGCAGCGGTGAGCAGCGGTGAGTCACACAGAATTTTCAGGCTCTTCCTGTGGTGGAGGCAGGTACCTTTTACTTTTTAAACACAAATCCCTAGCTAAGATGGAACTCTACTTTCAAAATCGAGGCAAAACACAAAAAACACGGCTACATATAGGACAAGCTGAATGAAGCTTTAGGCGGATAGGAAGTAGAAAGTCTTATTTGGACTGAGTAGAAGGCTATAAATTATTGCAGTTCCAAATCTTGTTATCTCAAATATTATTCTGCCTAAAACTACATGTATATAGCATTGTTCTCGCCAAGAAATGGAGACTATTTCTTATCCCCTTGGGTTTTTATTGTCATAGTGATGGGCTTTAAGAAATTGGATGTCGTGGAAGAATAGCAATGCATTTTCTTTCTTATTCTTTGGGGGGAGGGTATTGACTTTTTGTTGTTTTACTTTCTATTAGTATATTAGTTATACATATTAATAAAGTTTGGTATATTTTCAAGCACACATAATATATAGGCACTATTCAAATGTAATCATTTTTCTTCAGTTCCCTGGCCTTTTCCAAGTCCTAGGAATATTAATTAACCTTTGCTTTCAGGTCATTGTTTTTAGCTTCCACACAAGAGAAAGAATGCATAGTCCCTTTCTGTTCTTGTCTCATTTCATGTAACATAGTGTGCTCGTGTTCTCTAGTCTCTATGTTGCAAATGACAAGGTATCTTCATTTATTGTGGTATAACACTACATTGTGCACATGCAATACATTTCCATTATCCATTTATCTGTGCTGAATCAGCATCTCATTCCTGAGCTAGTATCTCAAGAGTTCTTTCATACTCATATGTTCCCTTTCACAGAAAATGCATCCTACATTAAGATATTTGAAAAATCCTTCTAAGGTGTTTGTATTTGTTTAAAGAACCCATTTCCTCCTACTGGGGTTGCCTCACCCAGCCTTGATATGTGGGTTTGTGCCTATTCTTTTTGCTTTTGGCTATGTTATTATGTTTTGTTGATATCAGTGGAAGGCCTGCTTTTTCCTGAAAGGAAATGGAGGAGCAGAAGATCCCTGAGAGAGGAGGAGTCAGAAGAGGGGAGAAGAGAGGGACGGGAGGCTTTGGGTAGGAGGTATTATATGAGAGAAGAATGAAAAAAAAGGAAAGAATACTTAGATGATGAAGAAATATGACGATAGAAAATGAGTAGCAGAGAACATGTTTGGCTCAATTGCACAACCAGACCCTAACTCATCTATACTTAAGGCCAAGATGTACCCTGCCTCAGGAAAGCCAGTTCAGCTCTCACCAAATGCTACAGAGCAGTGCTGGACACAAAGCCCCACACAGAGACCCATGAGCAAAAGACTAATGGGTGTTATTTGGAGTCATTTGTGTCTGTTAAGTAACAGAAATCATCGAATTATAAGACAAGCAGCATGATGAAAAAAATTTTGGTAATTTATGGCATCTTGCCCACCCTTAGCAGTCCCACACTCTGTTTTGTGTTTAAAAGCTCTACTTCTTACAAAAGTATATCATTGGGGCTGCAGAGAACACTGTACTAAATCATTTATTACAATTAAACTGGCAGAAGGACACTTTTGTCTTGGTTGAAGACAGGGCTAGTTTGTCTTGGTAAAGCAGTCCACCTTCTATCCCCGTGTCTACTGATATTCTGTATTCCAGAAATAAGTAGTTATTTGCTTCATAAAGCTCCTGTTTAACTTATGAAGAAGGAGACCTATAGTCACAGTATTTTGTTTTTGTTCTGGTGATTTTTATTCTAAGTATTCATGATTTATTCAGATACAAATTTTGTCTACATAGCCAGTCATCATTTCTACTTTGTTGGTAGAATTCCTTATCCTATGTCACTGATTTCAGGCACATCAAAGGTCATTCTACATTGAAAGATTATAGTGCTTTTCTTACTATATTTAACCAGAAAAATATAAAGGAATGATGTGTGAATGCATGAATTTTAGGAATTAAATTGTAGGGGTAGACTATATTTAATTTTTTTGTTGGGTGGAACATATATCCATTTTCTGAAGGCCAGGCAATTATTGTGAATCATGTGTGTTAAGCCATGGCTTGATGAAAGCAACAAGCTATGAGAAGCTGATTTTCTATAAGTCATGGGGCTTTATTTCAATACCAGCTTGAGACAAAAGTGAAATGAACATTTTAATGGGTTAAGGATATGCTTTTTATTTTCTAATACACATTAATAATGAAGACTTGTTTCTTCACCTACGACTATTTAACCCCTCTGATTTCATGTCTTGACCATAGCTTGACCTTGGCCTTCCTTGTTTCCTGTCACTGATGGGTAATGATTGCTCATTTTTAATATCAAACATACTAGGCATGTTTAGTATCATTTAGTATCCCATCATTGTATATTATTACTCCTGATCTCTAATGGAATGCCCTCTTTCTACACCCTTTTTGTATAAGTCATTGAGCTGGTTTCAGCAAGAATTCTGGTAAGTCAGTTTAGAAAGAATTTAGCTACCTTTGTTGTTCCTTTCCATACATTGCTTGCTCTCCCTCTGCTAGTTCACAGTATCTCATTCTCTCACTGTAATAGCTTTAACATCCAATGTAATTGTGTTGAAAAATTAATCAATTATTAATAAAACAATATTCTTTACTCTTTTAATAAGTATCAGAATATTCTTTTTCTCTACAGACATAGTATTTTCTGAATCAGGGGACTTCCTAAGAAAATAACACTGCAGATATATGTTCAGGCATTGAGACTAAGTTCAGGAGGAGCTGCTTTTTCATTTGTATTAACTATTTCATTATCTGGATGAGCAAAGACAGTAAATTTATGAGTCAGCATAAATAGGAAATGAGTTTATTCTTTTGTTAATGAGGAAAGGAAATGATTGGGACACATATACCTTTAAAATATTTGATTATTAATGTAAGTATGTGGTATGTGTATAGATACATATTCATCTGTGTGTATATGTGTACATATTGAAAGTAAAGGTCAAAGGTGCATGTCTAGTAACTCACATTAGTTTTTCAAAAGCAGAATCAAATTGAAGCAAGAACTTACAGATTTTGCTAGACTGGTTGTCCAATAAGTTGCAACTATCCCCCTCTCTCCATTCCCAAGCACTGGCATCACAGATGTTTGCTAATGTGCCTGGCTATAAATGGGTACTGGGGAATCTGACCTTAGATTCTCATTATTAGATAACATGATGCTGACTAAACTACTTCCCAACTGCTAAAGTTACATTAGTATCTCCATTTCTTGAACGTGTTTTTTCCTTTAAACTGTCATCATTTTTTTCTGCTGTGTAGTATCCAATTATGTAAATGTACCACATTTTCCTTATTCATTTTTCAGTTGTGGGGGATTTAGGTTGTTTCCAGGTTTCTGGCTATGCCAAAAAATTCTGCTATGAACATAGTTGAGTACATGTCCTTGTGGCACGATTGAAAATCCTTTGGACATACACTCAAAAGTGGTATTTCTGTCTCTTGAGGAAGATTGTTTCCTAATTTTCTGAGAAATCACCTCAGTGACATCCAAAGGGGCTGTACCAGCTTGCATTCCCACCAGCAATGCAGGAG
>LOEQ01007615.1:16496-44233 GCA_001685075.1 Bramus lutescens | reverse complement strand
AAAAAAAAAAAAGATGCAGAGGGTCCTTTTCACAGACAGGATGAGCATTACCCATGATCCTCTGGTTGTCTCCTGCTGAACAGCTATGAAATTTGAACAAGGGAACAGCTTGTCTGAAATCAGGTAACCGATTGGGAACTAGCCGGGGAATGGGCCCAGCATACCATCCCAGAATCATTCTGCCCTTGGCTATGGCTTCCTTCTCCACAATCCACAGTCAGATTCCGTGGCTTGGTCTCCTTGACTAGTGTGGATAGAGCCAGATTTGGGGAAAGAGCTGGAGATACCTCATGACTGGAGTAGAAACATCTTACGAATGCATGAACAAACACAAAGTGATGGGTTACAAGTGATCAAAGCAAGCCACATAGTCATATTTTGTCTTGTTTCTTGAGACAGGGGCATGCTATATAGGCCATGCTGACCTCCTGCTTGCAACCTTCCTCCCTCAGCCGCCTGAGTTCCGGATTGCAAGTCAGCTCCTTCAGACCCTACCACCATGCTTTCTCCAACTGTCGTTTTCACATATTGTCACTTGGTGAAGAGTCACCAAGGACTCAGCTCTCAAAGGAGGAATTTTTATCTGCAACTTTTATAATAATTTTTTTATAAAAAGAACAAAAGCAAGCTTGCCTTCATGCGCTTCTCCAAGCCGCTCTATGAAATTGTGATATTTTGCTGCCATCAAACTCCCTGCCATTGTGACACACATGTGACCATCACCAAAGCCCAGCAAGAACTGATATTCAGCCTTGAATCTTTAATCTTCAGAACAATGAACAAAGTCCACACTTTTTTCCTCCAAGTTAATTAGCTACTGGTATTTTGTTATAGCAATGTACTAATGACCACACATGTTTGGGAAACATTTGTCTGTATCATCAAACTCAGGGGAAAGTGCACGTGTGTGTGTGTGTGTGTGTGTGTGTGTGTATGTATGTGTGTGACAGAGGGTGCTACAATAAAATGTGACTAAGGGGATCGAGAACAAAGATAGCTAAAGTTCTAAAATTAAGCCTTAAGACATGAGAAATAAAAGGACAATATGACTTCACAAGATTTTGAACATTATTGGAAGTGAGCCAAAATATGTGAGAATGACCAAGTTAGAGAAGAGCTACTTTCTAAAGTGCATGTTTGTGTCATATTACATGATTAAAACATAATGAAAAGCAGGAGTATAACTCAGTTGGTAGAATGCTTGGAAACATAAAGCTCTGGACTCAATCCCAGTACCACATGTAACTGGACTTGGAGGCACACCTGTGTTCTCAAGCCTGTGACTTAAGGCAGTGGAACCAGAAATGCACTGTCATCCTCGTCTCTGCAGCAAGTTCTAGGTCATCAAGAGTTAAGGAGACCCTTAACACACACACGCACACACACACACACACACACGTGTACAGATACATACATACCACATACCACACACAACCTGTGTGCACATAAGCAGGTTCATGGATTCAGGTGCTATACTGATGGAATTAATGGAATGACAGAGTCTTTTGATCACTTAAAGATTGTTTCAAAGACCAAATTATATTCTTAAGATATTTCAGAAACACCCATGCAAGGTGGTACAAACCTTTGATCCCAGCACTCGGGAGTTGGAGGCAGGTAGATTTCTGAATCTGGTCTATAGAATAAGTTTCAGGACAGCCAGGACTACATAGGCAAACCCTACCTTGCAAACAACAACAACAACAAACAAAACAAAAAAGAAAACAAACAATAATAAAAAAGAAAGAAAACGAGGAAAGAAATTTGTAGTAAGCATTTTTTTACATGTGGGTGTCATTTTCCAAACAAATAGAACTCTGTTCAATAAAAAAAGAGAATTTCCTAAGTTGCTGCCACTTATCTTTTAGTTGGCTTTGCTGTTCCTGCCCATCATTAATTCAGATTCCCTTCTCCCTTCAGCCCTCCCCGATTCATGGTCACGCAGCTCTAGAAGTGCAATCCTTTCCTAATACAGGAAGGACCTTTATCTTTTACATGAGGGAAGCCAGTGAGGTAAAGTGCTTCCCTAAGTTTGCTGCAAGGGAAGATTTTCCTCAAACATAATCCTCTAAAGAAAACAAGCAAAGAGTGAAGTAATACCTAGTCTAACTCCCTGAGTCATGCAAATATATTGAGCATTTTACCTTCAACTCCAGGAATATCGTGATACAAGAAGAAAAATGCACAAACAATTGGAAATAATAGCTTGTGCATGGGTCTGCACGTCTGTGCCCATATGAGACTCAACACTTACTTCTGAATGCAGAAAGCAGCTGAGAGGCTGCTAAATAATGAATCAGGATGGGGAAGGAAGAGGCGAGCAAAGCGCTCTGACCCGCTTTGCAAAAGGTCAGAGTGTCCTGGGCACATAAATTGCCCATGTCACAGACATTAAAATGTAGGAAGTGAAATAACGTCCTGGGAGACTGGATATGGTAGACTCATGGCAATGAGCAGGTCCATACAGGACATCACCTCCCCCTTTTGCTTATTGTGAAATTAATCCCCTCCCACACATAGAGAGACAAATGAACTATGATTGTAGCTAGGTTTTGTCTTTTTTTTCCTGATTTGTTTTATAGTTTTCTAGCAAAATCTACTCTTCACTGGTTGTTTCTATAGCCTTGTATGTCAATCTGATTTTTATACTCAGGTGTCGGTGTTGCTCAAACATTGAAGATTTACCATGCACTTGGACAGCTCTATTTTCTCCTTACGACTATATACTTTCAGAGGTTTTATGGCTTTATTTTTGCTTTAGGCATTTTTTTTAAACTTGAACTCCAAAATCCATTTGTTTACATAGAAATAAAACAAAAGCATTTATAAATTGCCTAGAAAATATGGACCACTAATCTGATAGAGTCTGTGATCCCATTTCTTCAAACACAGTATTAGAGATGGCAAAGGCCAGGGCTTATTCTAACTTGATAGAAACAAGTTACTTCAAAACCCAAGATTTGAAGAGAAACAAATATTGATTACTTGATAATAAGACAAAAGCATAGACTTATGGCT
Organism: Bramus lutescens; assembly: GCA_001685075.1. Classification (NCBI taxonomy): domain Eukaryota; kingdom Metazoa; phylum Chordata; class Mammalia; order Rodentia; family Cricetidae; genus Bramus; species Bramus lutescens. Next base: position 41,215 of record LOEQ01007615.1, on the reverse strand, counting down.
GCAAATAAAAGTCAATTTTCCTTATTGTGACTCTTATTAGAAAAATTAAAGCAGTCAGAGAGGATGGAGGACATCAGGAGAACAGGACCCACATAAGCAGCTAGGCCAGGTTTACAGAGACTGAAGCATCAAGCACGGGGCCTGCTTGGGTTTGCACCAGGTCCTCTGCATATGTGTTACAGATGTTAGCTTGGTGTTTGGTGAGACTCCTGACAGTGGGAGCAGGTGTGTCTCTAACTCTTCTGCCTGCTCTTGTGACTCTTTTCCTCCTGCTGGATTGCCTTGATAAGCCTTAAGATGAGTGGGTTTTGTTTTGTCTTATATCTTGTTTTGTCATGTTTGGTTGTTGTCTAGGAGCTCCGCCCTATCCTGAATGAAAATGGTGGGGTGGATCTTAGGGAGAGAGGAGTTGGGGGGGATCTGGGAGGGGGACTTCTGCTCAGGGTGTATTATGTGATAGAAGAATCTATTTTCAATAAAAAGAAACTATCTCGCATGAATGTATAAAATGCAAGAGTTTCTAAATCAGATCTGAGAACAAATCTATTTCTTATTAAGCACTCGTTATCATAGACAATGTTAAAGTCTAAATTATATGTGTGTTTATTTTATATCATTGTTTTAATTTCAAAAGTCAAGTGATTAAACTACCTAAACATGTATTTATTTTTAATACTTGTAAGCACACATACATAGTCTTAAATTTTGGAATTACCAAGCAACTGCTTTTAAGCATTTTCTTTCTCACTTTGAGGCAATTCATTTAGTGTGTTTGATAGGTTATTGTATAGCTCTAATTAGGAGAACTCTAATTGTTAATGTTTATCTGCTCTGTTTTCTCCATATGAGTCCCTAAAGATTAAAATAAAATCTGTAAGAAACATGACTGCAAACTGATGGTACTTCTAATCCACCTCTTTCTTGTCTCTTTCAAGTATTATGCTATATTTTCTGTACGCTATTAAACTTTTGACTTAAAACAGGAACACCAGTGCCCTTCATGTCACTCTGGTGATCCTCAGAGTTCTGTAGGACCTCACAACAGCTTTATCATTTCACTGAAGTGTTTGTCCTCTCATCCATTGTATAAATCCATTCTGGTCTTAAAAATCATGTAATCCTATCTCCTACACATGACCATTGTCTTTGTCATTTCTCACATAATTGACTTTTCCCCCATTTTTTTAAATGATTCATTTATTTTTGTTTTATGAATGTAAATGTTTTGCCTGAAAGTATCATAGAACATCAGAGAGGGATTTGGGCCTCTTGGAATTGAACTTACAGCTGTCATGAGCTGCCATGTGGGAGCTGGGAACTGAAGTCAGGCCCTCTACAAGAGTAAGTGTTCTTAACCACTGAGGCATCTCTCCAGGTCCCACATTGGCTCTCTCTTATCTCATAGGATGTAGTTTACATATCTTCTGAAAGCCTTCTGTAAATAATCACCAAAATGGATAGGACCAGAGGCTCTTACACTATCTAGACAACTTATTAACTGTCTCTTAATAATTTTTTTGCCTCCTTTCTTATTATCTTGTTTACAATTATCCTCCTATCAGAGGAAAATAAAATAATAAATGATCAATATTTTCTCAATTAATGTTTTCAATAAACAAAATAATGTGCAACTGTTCACTTGGTATGCTAGGATTCTCTATCCTCTCCAGTATTTAACATATATCAATGAAATATACGTTCTTGAAATTCAGTAGCTACAGTGTGAAAGAAAGGCCATGCTAATTCCTGTCAATTTTCCAGTCTTTGGATTGGAGAGATTTTGTAACAACATGCACTTACTGTATTTGCTATATCAACAAGAATACATTGATACATCAGTAACATGTATAAAACTGCATTCGAAGTCTAAGATGCTTTTATTGCTATTAGTCATGATTCTTAAATATTTGAACACTATTAACTTGTATATTTAGCAGAATGTCCCTGAATTCTGCTTAACCACAGTAGTTAGTGATTGATTTTAACCATCTCCTTAGGAAGGAGAAAAGGGAACCCTCTACGGTTTATATAAAGCATGATATAAGGCAGGCTAAAAATATCAATATGGGTTTGTGAAACTTTCCCTGCAAACACTGTTTTAAGTTAACTTCCCTTCACTTTTCCTCTCTGAAGCCCTTGGTAGATTCACAGTTTTTCAAAAGCTGTTTTAGTTCAGAGGTAAGACAGTGAGGCTGTGCCCCTAAAAAGGAGATGACCCAAGTACAAATGAAAGGTGGGGCACCACAGCATGAGAACAAGCCGATGTCCGGGGATCAAGGCCTCAGACACAGGGACGAATGGGAGAAAATGACAGAGGCCATGGAGACAGGCACCTCAAGATTTCAAAGACGTCACTTTCATCATGGTCTACCAGTGAAAGAAGAAAGGACTGATGTTCAAAGAGTCTTAAGGTTTTTTTTTTGTTGCTCATAAAGCCCTGCCTCCTGTCCTTTGATTTGACTGCGAGCAGTGGTGCATTTTTAGGATCTGAAGTGGCTCTAAGATCACAAACTCAGGATAGTTACAGTAAGTTTCTCAGCACTTAAGAACTTAGGAATGAATTGCAGTGAAAACTATTGACTTCTGCATTACTTTCAAGCCCTTCACATTTTCCCTATAGATAAGGAAGTACTGGGACGGGACTGAAAAATGGAAATAAATGAAAGATGGTGAGAAAAAGAGAAAAATCCCAGTCAGATGTCCTCTGAATGTGTAATGCCAGCAAGTCATCCTGAACTTAGAAATGAAAAACTGTCTTTTTTTTAAATTCTAATTTAATCACATTTCTACCCTCCCTTTTCTCCCTCCAAACTCTGCCCATATATCCCTCCCAATTCATGGTATCTCTTTTCATCAATTGTTATGGCATGCATATATAAATTTTTATATGCACATATAAGTATAACCTGTTGATTCTATATAGTATTATATACACACCATCACACACACACACACACACACACACACACACATTTTATGGGCTAAGCATTTGATATTGTACAATGAACTGGTATGATCTTTGCTGGCAAAGACCACTTGTCCGGCTCCTAGCTTTACTGCATAGCCTGTAGAGCTATGTGTAGGCTTGAGACCTCACGGGCTCCACAAAACGCCTCCTCCCTCTCTCCCAGTCTAGATCAGGAAGCTAAAAAGCTGATTCTGGGCTGTGCTGCTTAGTACCACATCCAATACTCCTAGTCCTTACCATACAAAAATTCCCATATATTCACATCTCTTCTTTTAACAGGATGATAACTTCTGGCAGGTGATAAGAAAAATTAGAAGGGAAAATGTTAGCAAGTGGCCTCCAAAGGCTATAAATATCCAGTCCCCTAACACACAGAGCTGTGGAGCTTTGAGGAAGTAGGTAAATAACTTAGGAGGTAGCCCAAATGCATGGCATTTGACTCATTTCTACACACCGCATTCTTGTGGCCCCAAATCACCGTGTGCCTACAAGGGTGCCTAACACTTCAGATTGTTTAGAAAACATCAATATAGAAAGCTCCAAGAAACATGAGAGATTCATGGTTCTCATAAATGAGAATGGAATTTCCACTAGATTATCCAACTTTCATATTCAGCCAGTGCTTTATCTGCTCTGTGTTCTTATGTTCTCATACAGAAAGACAGCCGAATATAGTGTCCTTTTCATTCTATATAGCACTGCAGGGAATGGCTAAAAAGTGATGGAATCAATTTTCTCTTTATTCATATTTTTATACTGAAGGCAATTCTGCTATTAAATGTGTAGTAATAAAGGGAGCGGGCCTGCTTTTCATCCCGCCCGGCTCCCTCACGGCTAGCTTATACTCCGAAATAACAACACACAAATTGTATTCATTTAAGCANTATTAACCAATGAAAGTTAACACATAGACAGATGACCCTCCTACATCATAAATGGCCTTCATAATTTTAACTCCACTTACTAGTACAATTCGTGTTACAGAATCTGTTCCATAAACTGAATATCAGCACTTTTCTGGGCAACCTGGAGTTAAGTTTTCACAGTCTTCCTTCTGTGGTCAAGTGTGAGCTTGATTTCAAATAAAAATCTAAAGAGTTGTGACCCTCAGAAGATAATGGTTAGCTGCAGTGTTAGGTAATGGCCAGCAGATGCAGTATAAAACAATGGCCAACAGACGCACTGTAGGACAATGGCCAGCAGATGCAGTGGTACTTAATGACCAGCAGATGCACTGTTAGACAATTACCAGCAGATGCAGTGATAAGTAATGGACAGCAGGTGCAGTGTAGGACAATGGCTATTAAATGCAGTGTGAATAGGTAATGGTCATCAGATGCAACGTTAGACAATGGCCATCTGATGTAGTGTTAGACAATGACCATCTGACGCAGTGTTAGACAATGACCATCTGATGCAGTGTTAGACAGTGACCATCTGATGCAGTGTTAGACAATGTCCATCAGATGCAGTGTTAGCATCAGATGCAGTGCAGTGTTAGACAATACCCACCAGACACAGTGTTAGACAATAACCATCTGATGCAGTTTCAGAAAATTATCAGCAGATTCAGTCTTAACAAGCCTCAGGTTTTGGTGCCATCTCAGAACAATTGGTCCTGCCAGTAAAGAGAGATACTACCTTCATCATGCATGGCTTCATGGCACTTTGTAGAGGAATCGTTTCCTAAAGACCACTGTATGACTGCTCCCTTCTCCTCTGTGCTGGCGCCATGTCTAGGCAGATGTAAATGTTTCCTGTGATTTTCCTGTATGCTCCATTCTGTTGGCACAGTCAGGTGTTTCATGTGTCATGATCAGTGATAATGATCCTTCACCAACCACCTCTTCTAGGACTGCCTATCCTGAGATTTGTATCTGAGTATATTGAAGCACATGTAGAAAGTTCTCTTTCACATATTTATAACAGTGCTTATTTTCATTCTCATCCATCATTGAGAGGGCTATTACATATTGGTCCTAAGGAAGTAGAACCTTATAAACTGCTCCTATGGAACTGGCCTTATATTTGATTAGATTTGGAAACATTAATGACCCCTTTACCAGTGGTACATTGAATAATCATGACATTCACCAGTGAAACTGTTTTTGTAATCATAATAGTCAAGTACCTATAGAAGACTAATCTTTGGCAATTGCATAACTAATGACCTTGAAAATTAGAGGGAATATATAACATTAGGATCATGTAGCTAGTTTTCTATAACTTTTCTGGAAAATTTGAAGGAAGAAATAATGGTCAACACATTGCTTGCCTTTCTATCTCAATACCAGAGTAAACCTGTAATGTTTCTATAATTATATAAAAAATATGTATTCTACAACTCAAGATTTACTCTTTATGATAAAAACTAAAATCCAAATTTCTTCCTGTAAACAACTAAATTGCTTAATATTTATTAGAATTATCGTGTAAAGACTCATACTAAGTTTTAAGTCATCAACTTGTAAAATTCTCATCAATAAGAGAAATATAACAATATAGTATTAGTATATTTTAAACAGTTAATTCCTCATTGATGTCCTATAATAATATGTGAATCACGAATCCTTAATTCCTAGACATAAATACATAGTATTTTGCTATTTTACAGATGCTGTAATTTTATATTTTAGTTGCTTATATAAAAACTTTTTATTTCAAAAAAATTCTAACATTTGTCTTATGATGAGATCTAGTTGTAGATTTTCTTTTCTTATAAAACAGTTTTGGAATGTTGGAAATATTCTCTGCTCCCGCTGTCTGCATTCCATAACAGAGTTTCCCTTCAGAAGACAGTTAGCGTTTATAAGAAAAGATACATTAGCAAACAAATCGGCCCATTTTCAGAAGTGACTATTCACAAAGAGTTTTCCAAGGAGTTTAGGTGTATTGCTTTCTGTTCTCTTAAGAAAATGAGGGCCTTAGCTTCTTTGACCTCTGACCAGCCAACTCTATATGTTTGACAGTTTCATAAGGCTGGCCATCCTGCACTCAAGGCTTTGCTTTCCTAAGATGAACCTGAAGAGTAATATGAACTGAAAGTTCATGACCTCAAATGTTTGGACTGGAGTGAATGGAAGAAAACAGTATGTAGTAAAACATAACACACATCAACGAATAAGAAGGTCAATTACCTCACATCCACATGTGGTTTGGCCCAGCTGCAGTTAAAAAGTCATAATGCTTGACTTGCACTGTGAAGCTGTGTAATAGGTAAAATCATATTTAAAAAAAAGTCACGGCATCCCATCTAGGCAAGAAGTCATGGCATGTTGCAAGTCAAGAAAGATTGACAGGAACTCATAGAGGAAATACAAGTAAAAGCTTCTCCTTGAACAAAAACAGAGCTGAGAGATTGAAGTGGTTGCTGCGCTCTGCTTTAAGCTGAATTGAGCTTCCTCTAAAAGCCACACTCGTTATGTTCTTCCCAGCCTCCAAGCAAAAAACAGATCTTTTCTACAGTGGTAATTGAAACACAGTCTTGTGTAGGATATTCATGAAAAGTCTTGATATTCTCCGTGGTTACACAACCTTCCCTTATAGGAACTTTTACAGGCAGTTTTACAAAGCAAGATTTGTTTAGCTGAATGTGTTTAACTATAAATCAGGTTTTAACAATGCATGTAAGTGATAATGTGTAAAGTTATACAAGCTTTAGGGTAGAGAATCTGTTAGACACGAAGATTCTGATTGATGTTATTCTAAACCTTCTCTCCCCTAGATCCTAATTAAGACATTGAACGATCCTTTTCTGACACATCCAAAGTGCTTAAGGATTCAATGCGCTTTAGTATCTAACCATAGATTTAATCTTGATGACAAAAAGCAAAGAACTCACTGACCTCCTAGAGTGGTCACTTGCACTTACAGCTGAAGATGACCTGCCCAAGGAATGTTTGCTTTTAAATCAATTCATTCACAGTGTGTACATCTTTTTCAATGAAATAATGCTATCCTGAATCAGGAACCACTGGGTTTCAGAATCAATTATAGAAGCATTAAAACAGTGTAGCCCTCAGCTAGTGAGGTTGGGGATGGGGCTCTTTGATTTTGTCTTCCTTGCGCATTTGCTTTGTGAAGTGAAAAATCTATTAAGATGACCTGGAGAAAAACATAACAGGCAATCTAAAAAGACCTTGCTCTTGTTTTGAGTGTGTTACATAAAGAGTCCAGTCATTAACTAAGTCACATTTAATATACCTCTCAAGTTGTCTCTTTTTCACCTTTAAGGATGAGGCATTAAATTCAGTTTTTTTTTTGTTTTGTTTTTCAAGACAGGGTTTCTCTGTAGTTATTGGCACCTGTCCTGGAACGAACTCTTGTAGACCAGGCTGGCCTCGAACTTACAGAGATCTGCCTGCCTCTGCCTTCCGAGTACTGGGATTAAAGGCGTGCGCCACCACCGCCGGGCTTAATTTCATTTTTTTAATGCACTTGTCTTTTACAAGAGGGCATCGTTATGATATACATCTGCCGTAGTTACTGTTCTCTTGCTTTGACAACATGATCAAGGCAACTCTTATAAGATCTTATAGGAAAAAGCATTAAATTGGGGGCTTGCTTGTAGTTTTAGAAGGTTAGTCCATGATCATCATGGTAGGGAGAGTGATGGCCACAGACAGGCTGAGAGCTCAAATCCTGAACTGCAGCAACGAAAGAAAGAGGAGAGAGAGAGAGAGAGAGAGAGAGAGANTGTAGACCAGGCTGGCCTCGAACTTACAGAGATCTGCCTGCCTCTGCCTTCCGAGTACTGGGATTAAAGGCGTGCGCCACCACCGCCGGGCTTAATTTCATTTTTTTAATGCACTTGTCTTTTACAAGAGGGCATCGTTATGATATACATCTGCCGTAGTTACTGTTCTCTTGCTTTGACAACATGATCAAGGCAACTCTTATAAGATCTTATAGGAAAAAGCATTAAATTGGGGGCTTGCTTGTAGTTTTAGAAGGTTAGTCCATGATCATCATGGTAGGGAGAGTGATGGCCACAGACAGGCTGAGAGCTCAAATCCTGAACTGCAGCAACGAAAGAAAGAGGAGAGAGAGAGAGAGAGAGAGAGAGAGAGACTGAGCTTAGTGTGGACTTGTGAAACCTAATAGTTCACCTACAGTGACACACTTCCGCCAACAAGGCCACACCTATTATAACAGTACCACACTCTTTAATCTTTCTCAACAATTCCAAGAATTGCAGAGCAAATATTCAAATATAAGAGCTTATGGGGACCTTCTCATCCAAAACACCATATTCTTTGTGCCCTTTAGGCTTTCCATGGGAATAACAGTCTCATATGTATATATTTGATAAATGTGATAATTGCCACAACATATTATTGTGTCATATAATATTAAACATTATAGCCACAGGTGGGACCTCATTCCGTAGTCACAGGAGAATGAAGAATTGGAGTATACTGTTCTATTTTTTTAAAGTACAGACCAAGGAAATATCTGACCCCAAGAAAACGGGGCATTTCATCACATCCTAAAGTAGTTCATGCATTTTATTTTGGAGAAGAAAGAGTAAGAGTTGTGTAGAAAATAAATGAAATGATAGTGACTTCTAGTCTGTAGAAACTTTCAGGATTACAACAAATTTTCAGGCTACAGAGTTAATGTCCTGTATAAATAAGTCAAGATGAAAATCAACCTATTTGCCTTGTGACCAATGCACTAATCATAGTGTGCTCTGGTGGAGTGTTTAAATTAAATCATGATATAAGCTTCTGGTTTACTCAGTGGAGCCAAAATTGAACCAATCATCTGAAGATTTGTTTAATTTTTTTCATGTTCCATTCATATCCAAAGCTTTTATTAACTTTTATTTGGCTTGTTCCTGAGCCAAATGCAATTTCTCTCTGACTTTGGGGTTTGGATATAATTTATGTAATGTATAAAAGGAGATAATTTAAAAACTACAAGATGGTTGGGAGGTGTCAGCACATGGCTTTAATCCCAGCACTTGGGAGGCAGAGGATATCTGTGAGTTCGAGGTCAACCTTTGGAGTGAGTGCCAGGACAGGCTCCTAAGCTACAGAGAAACATTATCTCGAAAAACAGACAAACAAACAAAAATGAATGGTTTTTCACTTTCCAGTTGACCACAAAATGTATAGGACAAATCTATCCATCTTCCTGATGGTCACTTTATGTAAATGAATGGCTTTTATCCATGAAAACATTTCAATTGTGTTTCATCATGTGGGATATTTCAATCTGTATGTATAAATAACTCTTTTTATACACAAATGATTAACTATATTTGTAATTAAGGTACTTGAAAGAGGAAAGAGATAGAAAAATCATGGTTAAATCTTCAAATATCAGGTATCTGTTGGTTATCCTGGGGTCTGGTTTGCTCAGTAGAGTGAAATTGAGCCAATCATCAAAAGTTCCCATCAAACAATGACGTTTTTGTTTTGTAGTGAGGCACGATGCGTGGTACCTTGGAAATGTTTTAGATGCACAGCATTAGAGAAAGTCTTCTGTCTCCTGGGAAACATAACTTCAGAAAGAAAAGTTGTGTGTTCCCGTAGCTGCCCGGGTAATGAATGCCAGAAAAACTTTGTTGTTCTCATTCTGTCTTGCAACACAAACTAGATTTCAGACAAGCTGTCAAGCTGCCCAAAGCTTTGCATAGCCTTCTCTGTAGGTGATGTCTTTCCCAGGGAGAACTGAAATGGGAAAGACATCTAAAAGCAGGATGAAAAAGACGGGGAGTGAGATAATTGAGGATTTCTGATCCTCTCGCTCTTGCCAAGAGAGGAGATCGACTATCAGGACTCATTTGCAATGCTTCTGAGTGTTGAATCATAGCATATGGGGAAGTCCCACTGTGGAGCTGCATTGTGCGACTGATCCATTTTATTTTTGGTTTGACTGGAAATTTTATAATCTAATGCGCAATCTGTATCTTAAGATTTGAAATGTTTATTTTTAATTTATTGTATAATTGACGATGATTTGGTTTGAGGTGCTGCCCAAAGAACTTGGTATAATGTCACTTTCATCGCATTTTCTTTAAACAATTCCTTTAATTGTGTGTGTGTGTGTGTGTGTATGTGTGTGTGTACACAAGGGTGGTGGTACCCAAGGAGATCAGAAGGAAGTGTCTGATCCCTGAGAACTGAGGTTCTAACATGGTTGTAAACTGTATGATGTGAGTTCTGAAAACCAAAATTAGGTCTTCTGCAAGAGCGGCATGTGTCCTTAAATAGCAAGCCACCTCTCCAGCCCTCCTACCTGTCCCTAGCTTCTTATGCCTTTTAACAGTCCTGTATTTCTGAATCAATATTTTGTCTTTTACAGGTATAGCCTTATACACTGAACACACTTCTGATGCTTTGCACCATTCTGCTTCATTTTTGGCTTTTTTCCTTAGAAACCACCAACCACCAAAGACTATGAATGTGGTCTCTATATTGCTTTGCACGCGTTCATTTCTCTTTTTATTCCACTCTTTATGGCCCTTGTTTTTATAACCATGACCTGACTCTAACTGAAGAGGAATGTATGTATACATTAAAGTTTAGATACCTGTGGTGAACTTGTCTGCACAGCATGGATATGTGAGCCTAGGCGGCTTGTGTGATATGAAGAACGGCATGTTGGTACAAGAGAGGGTTTGAAGCACCTGCAGGAACTGTAAGGACTTGGGATGGCTTCAACGTTGTTGATGTCAGCTGCAACTTTGCTGCCTTCAAAAGCTGATTTCACTTTAGCATCCATGATAGGTCAGCTTTGCTGGAGCCAATTAACCGAAAAAGGGGATCTGTTCTCATTTAAAAGAGAAAGGAAAAAAATAAAGATTTAAATAATGGCTATAGAACAACAATAACAACAAAATTACAAAAGGAATGTTGTAAACGAATTCCTTTAATCGAATTCTCTAGTAAAAACCTGCTTCTTCGATTTTGTTTTTAAGATATATTTATTTATTCATTATGTATACAATGTTTTGTCTGGTGCATGCCTGAAAGCCAGAAGAAGGCGCCACACCTCATTACAGATGGTTGTGAGCCACCATGTGGTTGCTGGGAATTGAACTCAGGACCTTTGCAAGAGCAGGAAATGCTCTTAACCACTGAGCCATCTCTCCAGCACCCTTCTTCTTTGGTTTCAAGTCTTTGATGTGTGTTCTTTATTGACTTCAATCGCTGAGCTGAGTTTAGCTGCAATATCTCTCTGTGGAGGAGGCTGGATCTGTGAGACCAGTTTCCTGACCTACTGCTGCCAACTCTTGGGCCTTGGCTGACCTTAAGGACTTTGAACTTCACTTTGCCAAGAAACCATTGCTCAGCACATCTTTTGGAGAACACACATGCATACACACACTCAGGCTGATAGTCTGAGATAAGGTCTCACTCTTCCAGAGATATGTCAAGCAGAATAAAAGTGAAAAAGCCTTTGAATGCAAACTCTGCACAGTTTGGAAAGGGGCCATCTTAGACATGAATTCTTATGTGCTTTGTGGAAGAAAATCTTTCTTTTTAAGTGCAGCACCACAGAGGTAGACAAGAAGAATTTTCAAAAATGTATACATATTGTTGTGGACAACCCTGTCAGATAATAATGCAAGTTCTCATGCATACATCTCCTTATCTTGGTGTTGTATGTTGTTTTTGTTATTTTGGCATTTGAGGGCCCACCATCCAGCTCCCAAATAAATCACACATAGATGCTTATTCTTAGTTATGAATGCCCGGCCTTTGCTTGGCTTGTTTCTTGTCAATGTTCTTAAATTATCCCGACTGTCTTTTGCCTCTCGGCTTTTATCTTTCTATATTTCTGAATACCTTTCTTTCCTTCTTAGTCCATGATTAGGTGGCTGGTCCCTGATGTCCTCCTTTCCTTGCTCACTTTGCTCCTTTTCTTCCTTGGTTCTCCTTCTGTTTATACTCTCTGTCTGGCAGCCCTACCTATCTTAATCCGGCCTCGCTTTTGGCCATTCATCTATTAGGACCATCAGATGTTTTAGACAGGCACAGTAACACAGCTTCACAGAGTTAAACAGATGCAACAAGTGCAGACAAAAGTCACAGTCACACACCTGAAATTAATATTCCCCAACATTTCCTCTTTTTTCTTTCTAAACAAGAATGACAAATTTTAAATTTAACATAGTAAGACTGAATACAATAATAACAATTGTCAAAAAAGATTATATTCACAATATAATAGATTCCAGTTCATTTGTATCTGGCCAATTAAAAGAAAATACCCTCATTATCTACTCTGTCATATTAATACTGTAGTTTTATACATAATTTACTTTCTGTCCTAAGGAAAACTGCATCTTTAACTATCAAGTCTTCAGCTTCATCAAAGACCCCAGAAAGATATTATTTGAATAAACAAAATATTCACTACAAACAACTTCCATATACTTCAGAAATGACAGAGACATCTGACTGCCTAGATGGTCACCCAAAGTTCCTTTGCAATGCTGGAGCATCCATCTTCAACCTATAGGCCCATAGTATCTGGCAAACTTTTCAAAGAAGCCGGAAATTTGAAAGACTGTCCTGCCTATATTGGCAGTTTTCGGTCACTTTCCTGCACATTCTGCAGAATGTCTGGAAGTTTCTTCTGTGAAGCAGGAACCCTGAAGGACCATCCAGCCTTGTTTTGGCAAAGTTCAGTGGTCAGTTTCCTGTGGGTCCTGCTTGTCCAGTCCAGTTTATACAGTGTATCATCAAACAGTCCAGAAAAGAACAGTTTTTTTTTTCAATCTGGACCTCTTTTACTGCATATCTCTTAGCCTTTCTTCACCACAAAAGCAAATTTTAGACTATTAAGTTAGAACTGGATCCTCTCCATTCTTCTTGAAAGCCAAGCCCAAAGTTTGCAGCCACGTAGGTCAGAGGTACATGACCAGGAACTACACTCAACCTTCCTAGAGCTCTAAAATGCCTATGATTTTATTGTGGCAGGCATTTTCACTTTGTTTTGTGTTACTACTTAACATGCTTTCAGATTAAGTTCTGGCTAACAGGCAGAAACTCTTAAAAGAGCCACTTTTTTTTTCAGCTTTCTCAGGCTCTAGATTGATATTTGAGCCCTACTACGATGGAATGCCAAAATGTTGTATGCTATTTATGCTTTTTTGCCTTTTTGGGGAGCCTGACACCCAGTTCTCAAGTAAATTACACACAGAGGCTTATTCTTAGTTATAAATGCCCATCCTTAGCTTGGCTTGCTTTTTGCTAACTTTTCTTAACTTAATTATCCTGACTACCTTTTGCCTCTGGGCTTTTATCTTTCTTTATTTCTATATAGCTTTCTTCCCTTCTAATTCTGTGACTGACTGTGTGACTGGTCCCTGGTGTTCTCTCCTTGCTCTCTTTGCTCTTTTTCTTTCTCATTTCTCCTTCTGTTTATACTCTCTGTCTGCCAGCCAGCTCCATTAATCTTGCTCCTGCCTCACTATTGGCTGTTCATCTCTTTATTGGGCCCATCAGGTGTTTTAGACAGGCACAGTAACACAGCTTCACAGAGTTAAACAAATCCAGCGTAAACAAAAGTTATCACCTGGCAGTAATATTACCCAACATCTTGGTTTCACAAAACCCCCATGTTTCCTTACGTATATCGAATTGTTTTTGCTCTGCAGCAAGGTTGTTACTAGATAAGAACACTTTCACATGTAAACCTATTGGCCATCAGCAGAGATGAATAAATTGGTCACAGTTCTCAGAATAAGAGAGTGTGTCCTCAGCCCTAGAAGACACATCTATAATTACAGCACCCACTTGCCTGCAGCAAAGTTCGGGAAACATTAAGGATAAGAGGCAGAAAGGATGTAGGAGCAGGCAATGAGGAAGGATGCTGGGAAATGCTGATTTTGGCTCATGGCTGTCAGCCTTCAAAAACTCACCACAGGTGTGGTCCCCTATAAACTCAAAAAAGGTTGAATAAGCAGAAATTCCAGCAGAGATGAAGCAAAGGACCTCTAGATCCCCACCTTTTACTTATGAGCTATTGCAAGTGGAGAGGTGAATGGGAATACATCTGATCCTCTTTACTTGTATACATGTATTTATCAAAATTAAAAATAACATTGAAAAGGAAAGGCTCCTGAACTTGCCACCAGCAGATATGCTATCACTTGCTCACACTCCCCAGGAGTACTCTATCCTTATGGGATATCCAATGAAACAGTTTTCCAATGCTTAGGTGTGCAGAGCTTCCCTGATTTGCAGATGATGAAGTTGATAGTCTGTTTGAATGCTCACCTTCCTAGTCCTCGATTTGGGGTGGAGGACCTTGGACTTCCCACAGGGCAGGGAACCCTGACTGCTCTTTGNTAATAATAATAATAATAATAATAATAATAATAATAATAAAGCCTCCTGTGACAGGGCGGGGCAGGTATCCTGGATCTGGGCACAGTTAGGGTTCTGGCCTGAAAAATCTCTGTGCTTATTTTTCTACAGTAGCTCAATAGAAACGAACTGTTCTTATTTTCTAACACCAGAATAACAATTTGATTGGAACCAAACCACAACTAAGAGCAAACCTAGGAGAAGGACCCAAGAGACAGGACTAATGAGTAATTCTGATTTGGTTGGAGTTGGTAGAAAGGCAAATACAATGTAACATTGAAAATAGAGAGTCTTAGCTGTGCTTCCATGATCCCCCCATCACCAGAGCCTAACTGGACAACTAAACGGAGTACAGTTTTTGTTTCTTTTGTCCCCTAGAAACCTTTCCTAGTTTTCTTTGTTCTGTTTGTGCTCTACAAACACAAGCTGCTGACATGATGAGCAAACATCTTTGCAATCTCACAGAAAGCTTAAGCTACATGGTTGGCTTCAGGGGAGTTTTCCCACCATAATGAAGCCCGTGGTTCCATTTATAATTTATCCGTCTCACTGTATTTCCGGGCATAAACAGCTGAAGACTTAATACAAATAAAATTGCCTTAAAGCTTCGATGAATATTTAAACAGGTTTTGATGAAGAATATTAAATAAAAATACAGTGTGTAGTCTGCAACTTAAACTAAACTGCACAAAAGGGCCTTTAGGCTCAAGAAGATACAACTATAGACATTTTAATTTGCAATCCCAAATAAATCAGCATCTGATAGATGCATTCCATACTTAAACATTTTCATCTTAGAAATGGCACATTTTTTGCTTTTAATAGAAGAAAACCAAGGTTTTCTTGCCAATGCAAATATTAAATATATATTTTAAAATAAAACTTAACTTAAAACATATAGTCCATAAGAAAGTAAAGAATGGCAAAGTCTTTGAACAGAACAATGCATAGGCCGTGTTTTCAGGGAACCTCAGAATCTTAAAGCTTATTAAACTGTCCTATAGTCAACACTGACCTTTAGAAAATGTTATGAACACAATTGAGTGATGTTCTGTCCCTGGAAAGAGCTTGCAGCTGTGGTAGTGGTCAGTCTGATCTGAGTCTCTTGATGTAATTACTTCCAAAAAAGTTTCAAAATAAAAATTCTTCTTGAATTGTTAAATATTCAAATTTCTTATTTTCTTTCTGTAAAAATGCAATTTTACTCTCTAGTCACAGTTTATTCACAATTGAAAACTAAAAGTGTTTGGGAATAGAAGAGCAGAGTCTAATTAATGATTTTATTAATGGGCATGTTCAGTTTATTTATTCATAATTTAAAACAGATTTGAAATTATTATGTATTAACAGTCTAGTAGAGAAGGTCAGCAAGATTGCTGCATGGGTAAAGAATTTTGTTACTAATCCTAAAAATCTAATTCTATCACCAGTACTTTCAGTATGGGAGGTGAGAACCAACTGAAATTTGTCTGTTGACCTCCAAGCATGTCTAATTTGTGTTGTGTGAATATACATTCACACGTGCGCGTGCACACACACACACACACACACACAAACACATACACATACTTTTAGTCAATGTGTATAATAAACTGGTCTTAATCACTATTTCACTTCTTCATAGCTGAGAGGCTAAAGCATGAGGAATTCAGTTATTACAGTCATGTGACAAATTTTTCCTGGAGAAATACAACGTTTACAAACACCTCCCAGAAAGGGAACCCAGGGAAGTTCAAAGTAGCCATTTCATGGAAGTTCAGCTTGATGAAACAATGGGTTTTTATTGGTGTCACTAATAGTACTTGGTGTATGTAAGGGGGTAGTTATAGGATCAGGGAGCACTCACAGTGGTTACTTGACTACAAAGACCACCCTGTCATGACCGACATTTCTCAGAAGCTGATGCAATGGAGCACTGAATAGTTTGCAATGCAGGTCAGTTGTCTAAGGGCTCTAGTGTTGGCATTGTCATCAAAAGATCTCACCTCAAAGGAACAAAAGAGATGATTTATTCTGGAGCAAATATAAAGGACTGTGTCTGGAAACATGTATTTGGGTCTCCCCAGATATACTCTCCCAGGACAGAAACAGTTCATTAGGTTTTATAGTAATGCACACAGACGCACACACACACAGATGCACACACACAGATGCATACACACACACACCAAAAATCATTATAAATATAGGCAATTAAAATACAAGGCAGAGACATCAGAAAGGCAGTTTACTGCAAGATGGAGGAATCAATCTCTGCTGCAGGAGGATGCTATATGATGACATTCTGATGCTGATCTTTCAGGCAGATTTGAGCTAGTGGTCTGCTAAGTTAATAGATTTCAAAGGGGTTTATCTATTAGTTACAGGATGCTAGCTGAGACTTGGGGGTGGGCATGTAATAGTCATTCAGGGGCTTAGGCTGTCCCCAGGAAGAGTAAATTTGTTATTAGTCCCTGGGCTAGCAATATTCCAATCTGTCCTCCTTATTGAAGTCATAATATGTTAATCAGTCTTTGCCTACACTCCTTTTCAGGAGCCCTCTTTCACGTAATTGTGTCTAGTCAGCATTTCCTCCCCGGGTAATGGTTTATTCTTGTATTAACTTCTTTCTTATTGGGATGATAAATCATTATGAGCAAGGCATCTTATAAAAAAAGCATTTAATTGAGTTTATGGTTTCAGGGGCTCAGAGTCTAAGGTGACAATTGAGTACAAATTAATGTTTTTATACATCATCACTTTTATATGTGTGTAAATTGCTTTGAGTTCATTTTGTGTTTTGTGTCTCTTGAATAATCCTTGGACTGGAGCCTGTCCTGAGGTGTGATTGTTATGTTAGGTATCGTAACATTAAAGAAAACTGACTTCCCTCCCCAAGCAGTAATCCTATGGCAATAGCTCCTCAGATAGGGGATGATCCATGTTAAGATTTTGTTTGCCTTAAGATGGTGCAGGTCTTGTGCGTAATTTTATGATTTCTGTGAATTTATATGTAAATCCCCATTGTGTTCAAGAAATAATCTTTACTGAAAGTCATCTACCACCTCTGGCTCTTGCAATTTTTCTCCCTTCTCTCCTTCATTGTTATTGGTCAAGGTATCTGTGTTAATTGCTATCTTTTGTTAAAAAAATAACTACTCTGGTGAAGATTGAGTGACGCCCCATCTATGGTTATAGCAAAATGTCCTTAGGAATCAATTTAGTACTGTGGTCATTTAGTGGTCTAATAGTAGTATGTTCTTTTCTTGGACCCAAGACCTATCTAGACACAGACCCTAGGATTGAACAGCAATGTTTTACATAAGTTTTGGAGTTGAACCCTGCTCGTCATGCTTGTAGGACAAGCGCTTTATCCACGAGTTAAACCCCCAAACTTTGTGGTTTGTATTTCAAGCATTTCCCCTTTCTCCCCATGTTTAATCTTTGATGAAAAGGATGCAGTTGAAATTCATAAAATTTAGGAGGACAACTGTGGCCCCAGCAAACAGATCTCATCTTCTCTCTTTTCTGATAGTTCCAGTCCGGCAAATTCTCCTTCAGTAGCCCCTCTATCATGGAGTTTGGAGAGGTTCCTTGCCCCTCAAGAAGACACAGGTCTCTACTGTTACATCTGGATTAGGGATATGAAACTCTAGACACAAGACATGTTGAATGTATACCAGGTTCATCACAATTTGATTCATTATTCCGAATTCTATGCTTCATTGTGGGAATGATACTTGCTTCTACCTAATTATGCTGTGGTTATTCATAGGGTTGCTGTAGGTAGAATGCCGAAACCTCAAGGGACATTCTGCTCACTCCTTTGTTGTCCTTTTCTACTTTCCTGGTCCCATGATCTTATGGTAACACATTATGGTCTTTGTCTTTCGATTTTCATTTCTTCTTCTTTTAGATAAAAAAATTTACACTTATGATGTGTCTTGACTTTAAGAATTTTCTGGAATGCAATGAAAGAGGGGAACATTTATTCCACTGCATAAAATAATATCAGAAACCTAAATTTTAAATGCCTGAATAAGCAATGCTCAAAGGGTAAGAAGAGGTCATAGAAATGTGTGGTCAGTAAGATGACATCTCTAAAACCCAGCCTTCATACTTGGCTGTTTAGAATAATTTGTTTATTACTGCTCTTGCTTTCCATTCCTTTATATACCACTACGGAGACAATTAATACTGCGGTACTGTTTTTATTGCCCACTAAAATAGGCTCAAAAGTAGCTTCCCAAGATGACTGGGCCTTAATCCACAAGATGAGCAGACAGGATACTTTACATAACAAAAGGAGTTCTGCGGATATAATCAAGAATTTTTAAATGAGATCATCCTGAATTATCTCTGTGGCTCTAGCATGATTGAGCAAGACTTTCTGAGAGCAGGAAGGCGATATGGTATTGGAAACATAGATCTAAAGAGTGTGAGCACAGTCTTTGAAGACAGAGAAGGATCCAATGAGGCTAAGAACCTCTGAAAGCCAGGAGAAGAAACAGAAGTGGTTCTTCTCTTAAGGACCACAAAAGGAAGAGCCCTGCCGACACAGCCACTTCACCAGTGAAGCCCAGTTTAGACGACAACCTCTGGGAATAGAAGAGAGAAGGCTTATATTGTTTTAAAATGATACGTTTGCCATAGTGTTATAAGGGCAATAGGAACAAGGAGCCAGTGAGAACATTTGTTGTGTGCCAATCTTTGGTCTGTGGACTTGGTGTAAAGTTTCAACACCATAAGGATTCTGTGTTGACCTCACTGTAGAGGCTGTGCAAGAAGAAACATAAAACAATTTCAAGAATGTATGTTGTCCATTGAAATATACTTATTTATTCAAACAGAACTTTCATGTTTGGTTGAATAGATTATGTTTTAACCTATCTGAATTCCCTTTAATCTGTCAGGGTTCATACGAAGAAATCAAAGCAAACACATATTTTTTTAATAGCACAAGTGAAAAAATGGTGATACCTAGTAAATCTGAAGATTGAAAGTATCATCCACATAGAAAGATGCACAAGAAGTGATAATCACAGGAAATATAAAGATGGAAATAAAATGCAAAGCTGCAAACACCCACATGTGAAAGACCCAGCTATCAGACCACTCTAAGAAAAAAAAAATTAACAGTACAAGCTGCCGAATTCTATTTTGAAATTTGTAGAATGCTATTATGTCATGAAATATACATCTTTTACATTTTCCTTTTGACACATGCAGATGAAGAAGTTCCTGGTGTGATTGCGGTATGGAAAAGCTGATAGGTCCATGTTAAAATGTGAAAAGTGACAGTGATTTTTAAAGGAGAGGAAAAAAAAGAACCCTTCAGAATGTTGAATAGAGAGGATGGCATGAACAGTGGGTGCAGACTTGATCAGCATAGACTTTATTATTTTCCTATCTTATCTGACAAAAAAAATACCACCTCTTCAAAATATCACCTACTCTGAATAGGAAAAGGCCAAATTTTGTGTTTTTGTGACAGATGATTAAATGCAAAATAATGGCCTTTTCCAGGGCCTTTTAGTTCTCTGTTAGTTTAGAAAAGGATGTCATGCCCATCTCCTCAGTAGACTGATGTTTTAGCATATACCAGTGTGTGAGTCTGTAAGTGGTCAGAGTTCAGATTTTCACACGAGCGATCATACTTCCTGCTCTGCTTAGGAAACACTGTGGCTAGAGGAGAAGAGAGACTGGGATATGGTTTTATAAATGAGGAGTTATTCTTTATCTCTATTCTCTGGTTTAAAAGGACACTATGAATATGGTTTCATAGCTAAAGATGGGCCATGGAGGTGTCACAGTGCTAAGCAGCATTGCGTTCAGAAAGAACACTGACATATGTGTTGGAGGGTGTCTAGGAGAGTAGTTTTATGCTTGATAATTAACATTTACAGCAAGAAAGAGTTAGATATAGGAATGCTAAACTTACTCTGGTGGAGCCAGACATCCTTGGATCTATTAGCTTTCACAAGATGGGTGAAAAATTATAGCAAATCAAGTTGTGATAGGACTAAGCCACCCCCTCCTTCACACCCGTACTAAAACTGAGCAAGGCAACCCAGCATGAGGAATAGGTTGCTCAAAGCCAGCCAGAATCAGGGACAGTTTTCTCCTCCTCCTAGTGCCAGGAGTCCCACAAATAGACCCAACTATACGACTGTCACACATACGTAGATGGCCTGCGTTGGTCCCATGCAGCCTCCCTGGTCGTCAGTCCAGATTCTTGTAAACTCCTATGAGCCCAGGTTAGCTGTTTCTCTGGGTTCCCTTGTGATGTCCTTGACAACCCTGGCTTGTACAGTGTCTCCTTCCTCCCTTCAGCATGATTTCCCCAGGTTTGGCCCAATACTTGACTATTGATCTCTGTATCTGTTTCTGTCAATTACTAGATGAAGGCTCTCTGATGACAATTGGGGCAGTCACCAATCTATGAGTATAGCAGAGTACAATTAGGCATCAATATGTTGACAGTTTTTTCCCCCCTCCTATTGTTTTGGTTCTATCCTAGGTTTCTGGGCCTTTCAGTTCTAGGTCCTGGCATGCCAGGCAGTGTTAGGGATTGGATCATTCTCTTGGTAAGAGTCTGAGGTTGGACTAGTCATTGGTTGACCTTTCACCCCTAATGCCACTCCCACCCTCACCCTTGCCACATTCAATAAGCAGGGAAGAATGATGGAGACCTTAGTTTATCCTAAAGTTCACAACCAAGTCAGTGCCATTGTGTTTTTCCTCCCCTAAGACCCCTCGTCTCCATGGCTCCTCCTCCATCAACTCTGACTCCAGCTCTCAATTTCTGTTTCCTGCCCCTCTATTGGCCTCCCTATGCTGTAAGTACTCTCTCGGGATGTTCAGACACAACACAGCACGTAGGGAGAGGCAACATAAACTCATTTCCTGGAAAGCATTTTCTTTCCCGGGCACTTGTTTCTGTATCTCACATTCAGACTAAATTAGCTTTTCTGCTTCATCACTAGAAAGTGTCATTTAAAGCATATTTCTTGCACGGCTCCTTCCTTCGTAAATCCTCAGACTGTTTTTGTCTTCTTTATCTTATTAGAAAACCCACATCCCCCCCCCATTCAGTTTTTCTTTAGTAAACAAATTATTCTCTGCAGTTTAGAGAGAAACGGATCCATTCAGAGTGGCTCTTGTCTGATCCAATAGAGTAGCGTAAGTGCATGAATCTGAAAAGAAAACTTCACTTGATACATATCAAGTGCTCCTTAGGCTTTCATAAAAATATTGTCATTCCTTTTATTTTCATTTAGAAGGACCTATGTCTAACAGTTTAGCAAATGGCTATGTTGGATTTAAATGTGTTCAATTCAGCTATAATTTTCTTTTGTTTGAAATTATTATGTTTTATTTTGAATATACTGCTTCATAAAAATCAAACAGTAAAATAGATGGAGGAATAAGTATGGATAATGTATTTCCAGTATGTTTGAAACGATTTTTGAATGTTAGTGGTGTAATATTGAAAATAAAAAGGGAAAAGTGTCTTAAATAAAGTCTGTTTAGAAATAATTCTGTTTGATATCACTATTTAAAAAAATAAAATGAAGTTTTCTTTCCACTGTTTTATTTTTTTTTCCTTATTGGAAGGAAAACATATTTGAATTCAGCCAGACATTGACACTTAGCAGCTATGATAAAGGCAACTTTTGTTGTCTCTCTGTGTTTTCTTGTTTTAACTTTAAAGTGGATATTTAAAATCAATAAAAATTAGTTAAGTTCCCCAATTGGATTCACTTAGTTAATCCTCAAGTGTTATGAAGAGATTCATATTAAAATAGAAAAACAAAAGCTTCATATTGGAAGATAGCCTTTGTTACAATAATGCTTTCTTTTTCACTATTTTCTTATTTTTTTACTTTATATATATTATGTATACACGTCTATCTATATAAAACTTTGCATACAATAAATTTTGATTGTGCATCCCCCTATTTTAACTCCTCCATATTCTTCCCACTTCCATACCCTTTCAACTTTATGTTCTTTCTGCTTCAAAAACAGACAAGTAACATACAAAATAAAAGCAAGCAATGAAAAGACTAGTAATACAAAAATGTCAAATCAAAATGTCTACAAAAATAACAATCACAGCAAAAATCATGACCAATTGCTCCTGGTCATGGAACCTGCTCTAGTGTGTGGCTGATGCACCCTGTGATATTAAGCTTTATTCTACTTTATGTGTATGAGTCTTTTGCCCTCATTTTGTGTATGCACCATGTGTGAGTCTCGTGTCTGAGACAGTCAGGAGAGGGTGTTCAATGCTCTGGATATCAAGTTTATATAGCTGTGAGCCACCACGTGGGTCCTGATAACTGAAGTTCAGTTTTCTGCAAAAGCAAAAATGCCCTTGACAGCTGAGCCAATGCCCCAGCTGCCATAAATTCTTTATTTTTAATTGGCTTGTTTAGATTATTTATAGATAAACAAGTACATAAGTGTACTTGTTGTATCCTATGGAATGATAATATTAGTACCAATAGCAAAGATGAAAAATTTATACTGTTCTAAAGATTTAATATTGGATAAAAATATCATCCATAGTATACATCTGTGGTTAACTTCCCAGCTATAGTTTCTTTGCAAAGTAAGATTTAACTATCTTTCAAAAACCAGATTTCCTAAACTGGAGGTAGAGAGAACATGCCTGTATTTTTGATTATTGCTTCCATTCAATACTTAAGAAGTTAAAACCATTTTTTTCATAAGTTGTCATGGATACATTATGAAAGAGAAACAAAAAGTGTCTTCCATCTCTAAGAGATCATTGAAAACTGCCCTCTCCTATTTCACTTATGTTTCCAGGATTCCTGTGGAACAGATCCTCACATTCTGCACAATTCAGGGAGGATTTTGTGAAAGTAAAAGCAGGGGAGCGTTTTTACACAGTGCAAAATAACACATATGAAATCAACTTTAGGTCTTGATGCTTACTTGAAACATTTCCTAACATGCTAAATTCAGTCTCCTTCTGTCACTTGTCTCTCGCTATTCCTCAGTCATGGAAACCATGACTGACAGAGTTCCAATAATAAATAATCAGGTTGGTCAACGAACGAGGTGGGCCCACCCAGTTCTTTGCCTTGGAGCTAATGTGCTTTCTTCAGTATTCCCCAAGTGTACATCTACATTAACACGGTCACGTGACTTTGCCTTCTTATTGTTCTTCTTCTGGTTGTCAAATTCATCTATTACTTGAACCTACTCAATATCTAGAGAACTACTTTTCTTCCCAGGACAATATGGAAACATAATACTTTTTTTTTCAATTAAAGTTACAATTCTTTGCAGCAAGCTTGGCAGGCTTCATTCCTTCTCTATTTAATAATAGTCATATTTTTCTTCTTTATGTCTTCTGCCAATCAATGTTATTTTATTTTACTTCCAAAAAATTTTGAGACTGTAACTTAATTGCAACTCTTCTCCATTCCTTTCTCCTCTTCCACACCCAACCATCCATGTCTCCTGGCTCCATGACATCTTCTTTCACATATTTATATTGAGTCTGTATAGTGATTCATATTCCTAAATATAATCCACTCAGTCTGTGTAATGTTACTCACAAGTATGTTTTCAAGGCCAACCATTCACTATTGGACAGTCAGTTGGTATGCGCTCCTGTGGGAAAGAAGATGTCTTATGTTTCCAGCATTTCAGATGCCTATACTTCAATGTTTATTGCTGAGGATTTATGGTCTTTTCCTGGTTCACTCTAGCATGTTCATTAGAATCTAATCAGCCTTCTTCCCCCCTTTGTTGTATGCCTTTGCTCTTGCCTTCCTTTGATTTTTCCTTTCTCTTTCCCATTTTATTTCCATGGAATAATTGAACACTAAATTATTGCTAAAAGAGAAGAAATAGTTATTTTGTATAATTATGTTTGGTAGATATTTATAACTACATTTCGCTGTTGGAAAATAACTTATATTTATACATCAAGAATGCTGAGCAAAATACTACTTCAAATAATTATTCAAGTGTAGGGTCATTTCCTATAAGTATCCATGTTACAAATTTAGATGATGGTGTCTGTTTTCTTAAAATAAACCCCATTCCACTCCCACACATAACCTCTTACAATAAATATCATTTAGTCAATGTAGAAAGAACATACTTTAATTCTTCAAATTATTGAAAATGAAATGTGAGCTTGATAAAAGGAAAACATTTTTGAAAGAAATTATTCTGAAAAATTTGCTGTCATGCTGTGGAATATTCCTTTACATGGTGCAAATATATATCGCTACTATTGGTTTAATAAGCAAGCTGAGTAGTCAATAACTGAGCAGGATAAAGTTAGTCAGGAAAGCCAAAGTGAAAATAATAGGCTAGGATCATGAATTATAGGATATATAACCTTTATTTATGGCTAGAATCCACTAATAAGTGAGTACATACCATATTCATCTTTTTGG
>LOEQ01007615.1:1661-15353 GCA_001685075.1 Bramus lutescens | reverse complement strand
GGGAGGGAAATGGGAGGAGGTGGAAATTTTTAATAAAAAAATATAAAAAAAAGAAAATAATAGGCTAAAGAAGAGCCTGGAGGAGGGGCCAGACAGGGAACACACAAAATGGGATACAGGTAAAAGCCACAACCGTCAGGGCAGCATATAGATTAGTAGAAATGAGTTAGTTGGAAGAGTTAGTTAGCAATAATCCTGAGATATTGACTGAACATTTATAATTTATATTAAGTCTCTGAGTCAGTTATTTAGGAAGTGGCTACTGGTTATTTGGGAGCAGGAAGTCACGACAGGAAAACTCTGCTTACACTCTCAACAATATAAAAATGATAAACAGGTAATTCTTTCAACAAATCATCAAGAGTTAATGGAAAATTCCCATTCCACTAAGACAGAGCAGGTTTTGCCAGAGCAGGTATTGCTTCCCAGTGTGATTAATAACTACAATCAATTGTAAAATGGGCCAGAAATATATGCCATTTGAGACACAGTGTAGTTTTAAAGGAAAAAAATCTTTTTTAATTATTATTAATATTATTAAAAATTTCCACCTCCTNCCAGTCCAAAGAGCAGTCAGGGTTCCCTGCTCTGTGGGAAGTCCAAGGTCCTTCTTAATTCTTTAAAACCTAAATTGTTTTGTACATATTTGTATTTTCAACCAATATTTAGTGAATAAATGAATGATAATGGAGGACGAGGGCCCGCTTGTTTGTCCTGGCCTTCCACAAAGTAACCACACCGAAATTGTATTAATTAAAACACTGCTTGGCCCATTAGCTCTAGCTTCTTATTGGCTAACTCTTACATCTTAGTTTAACCTATTTCTATTAATCTGTGTATTGCCACATGGCAGTGGTTTACAGGATAAAATTTCATAGCATCTGCCTCCCACAGCTCGATGGTGTCTCTCCCTCACTCTGCCTTTCTTACTCTGGGATTCAGTTCATTACTCCTGGCCAACGTAAGTTTTGACCTATCAACATGCCAAGGCAGTTTCTTTATTAACCAATGAAAGCAACACACAGACAGAAGGACCTCTTACACCATGATAAAACTATCCTGGTTAGGGAAACAGCTATGCTGAATATGTTACTCTAAAACTTGTGAAGTTTTTTGTAATATTAAATTCCTAATAAGAATATTAATACATATCCTGGCTTAAATAAATATTTAATTTTTAAATCTTGGATTGATTCGTATTTCCTCTTTTTAGCTTGTTGAAATTCCAAATGCAAAGACACAATGAAATAAAGAGTGTGTGTTTGGGTGGGGATGCAGAGACAACACTGTAAAATGCTTGCTGCCCAAATATTATAGCCTGTGAATTTGATTTGTATTGCCCACATGAGACATTGAGATATAGCAGCATAAACCTGTAATCATAGTGCTTTGGAAACTGAGTTCCCTGAGCAACCATCTAACTTGTTGAACAGTGAGAGACACTGTTTCAAAAAAAATCAAGGCAAATGGTATGAGAAAAATAACACTTAAAGTTGCTCTTTGGTTGAAAAATATATGTACAACCATGGATATAAGCATTGGTTCATGCACCCACCAAACACATGTGAAAAATTAAATGAAAGTTTCATGTTCAAATATATATATACACATATACATATATATATATACTCCTACTAATTTTACTATAAAATATTATAAAAATATAAGCATAGCTATTGTGAATCAAAATAGAAATACATAAGTAACTTGGATCTTTTGGTAAAAATAATCTTTAAAACATTGGTTTGCTTACATTTTCTGTTTGTTAAATTTTTCTGATAATAACAATTTTTAATGACTGCTTTGGCCCTTTATATTACTTCAAACTACTTCTTTTCTAATATGTGTCAAACATTATACAATTATGCACAACTAAATCTTTGGTAATATGATTGAATTCTTCATGTTATATTAATACCCCTGAGGAACCTATTTAGAGTTGGGAGGATTCTAAATGATTACTTTAAAAAAGCTGCCCATTCCTAAAATTACTTTGTAATTTTGTGCAGATAGAATTTTTATAATAAACAGATTATAAACTGTATTATGAAATTGGATTTCATTCCTTTTGATTTATTCCTGAGTCAGAGACTGACATTCATCCCAATCATCAAATTTATTCCTACTGCCTACAGATGATCCTGAGTTATTTTAAAATTAAATCTGTTCTAAGTGGAAGATATTTTTCAGCATTAAGGACATTTTCATACAACTTAGGAAGGAGAAACAATCCCCAAGAAAAATGTTACCCATATATTTTGAATAACAAAATTAATTACAGAGTATATAAGTACCCTTAACTGAATAGATGTAAAGACAAAGATTTATGTAATTTGAAAAGTATTGGTCTGCTTATTAAAATTAAAGTCCATTGTGTTGAGTTATAATCCCATATGTAAACAAGACTAATTTCAATTATGTTATGTTTCAATCAGATAATTTACTTGAATTTCAAGTTAATCTATTGTGAGATTGTGGTGCTATAAAAATTATGTCCTATCACATGATAAAAATAAAATTTAGCATTATTTATTACCACATTATAGCTAACCAGTCAGGTATAGTCAGTGAAGGTGTTAGAGTCCCAACTTCCAATCAGCACATAATAAAGTCAGTAGTTCCCTTATATTCGTGAAATTGTTTCTGTTCATTAAGTTTTCCTTGGTAATCCAACTGATATACTGTCAATTCCTTTATGTTTTACAATGACAGAATTAGCTTTCTTATATAATTTTTGAAATTACACAGCTCTTACAATTCTACCACAAGGTTAATTTGATTTTATAGTGAAAGTAGTTTCTACTGATGAAAGCCAGTAGACTCTATCTTCCTAGGACAGGCTGACTTATGATAATCACAGTTACATTCTTGTTAGACAAATATTAAATTCCAGACTTCACTCAGTTCTGTTCTTACTCAAAAAGATATATATCTTTGAAACTATTTCAAAAATATCTCAGATCTATCTGTGCTAAAAACACAACCAAATCTATTCAAATATAGAATATGATATGGTGTAGGCTTATCTAACCAAATACAGGATATAATAATTCACAGATATATTTAATCAAACATAGAATATGATAAAGAAGTCAATTGGAAAATATATCACAATAATGTGAAGAAATATATTGATACTTGCTGAAATGTGAAATATGATTAGAATGTACATTTAAAAGACCTACTTTAGTTTAAAAGTGTATTGAAACAGCATAATATAATGATATATGTATAAATAAATGCATGACAGCAGAGTATATCATTATGTAGAATAACATATGTAAAAGTAATAGTTTGACTATAGTTAAGCAAAGTATATAAATATACCTGAACAAAGGAGACGCCACAAAGCTAAAATAATGGATTATTAGGATACTAAGCTTTCAAATATCCAGAAAAAAAAAGAGAAACCCATTTATTTAAAATGTTTTTAATGATTTTCCTATTTACCATGCTAAAATTTGCAGCTGTGACAAATTAGAGACAGTACCCTGGGTTCTGCTCTACCAAACCCTATTTTTCTTATATAAGAATTGTTTTGTGGTAGATGGAGTTCACACAGGAAGTGAGATTGTGATCTAGAGTCTGTAGTCACAGGGGAAAAGCATGCTGGATGAATCTGCTGTAAGACTTAAGCCCGTGACTCCTGTGCAGAGCTGTTCCTTTAATCATTTGCAAAGTATTTTGAAATAAGGTTCTTCAGACATCTCTTCAAAGTGACTGAAATTCAGAATCTCATCAAACGGAGCGAGGAGGGAATCTATACACCCAAGATTCCCACAGGTAACCCTTCTGAGGAACCAAATTCCTAGATGAATTTCCCAGGAACTGGCAGGGGTTTGTTTCAAGGAGAAAATGTTTTACCTTCAGTCACACACGTTCCAGCTCTGTTAAAGTCTCTAAGAATCGTCTCTTTTCTTTGCTACTTCGAAAGAGCAACTGTTTTCTATAATTAGCACACATGCCCAAAATGTATCACTTCCCAGAATTCCACATACCTTGGAGCTTTGCATTTTTGCTTTGTTTTGTGTTCAGTGAGTGGCAGGCAGTGGAACTTATCAACTTACCAACTTCCAGGGCTTTAGGCCAGTGTGGCCTAGAGCAGCAGGCTAAGCACTATTATTCTTTCTTTTGTATATATTAAATTTCATTTTGCTTTCCAACCTCAGTTATAATAGTATATGATTTGTATTTTAATAAATAAACCTTGCTCGAAGACCAGAATCAAAGCTAAAGCCACAAGAGGTCAAGCAATGGTGACACACACCTTGAATCCCAGGATTTGGGAGACAGAGTCAGATGGACCTCTGAGTTCAAGGCCACCCTGGGCTACATAAGAATCAATGAGTAAATAAATCCGTATGGTTGTGGTTTACACCTTTAATACCAATACTAGGGAGTCATATGCCCTTAATTCCAGCACTAGAGGGAATATAAAAGGAGAGGAGAGAGAATCTGTCAGCGTAGTTTACAGTGGCCCAACCCTGGTAGAGGTAAGACTTCTCTAGTGGCTGCTTGGCTGCTTTGCTTTTGTGAGTTTTAGGTTGTACCCTAATTTCTGTCTCTGATTTTATTGTTTGTGCTAAAAAACAGTTCTGCATCCCACCCCTCCTCCCTCCCCTGAACTTGCTTACTGCACAGCCTACACCCCATCCACTCCTCCCAAATGATACAGCCTCCCATGGGAGTCCACAAAGTCTGACACACTTAGTTGAGGCAGGACCAAGCCCCTCCCTGATGCACAAAGGCTGAGAATGGTATCTCACCATAGGGAATGAGCTCCACAAAGCTAGCTCAAGCACCAGGGACTGGTCTTTCTCGAACTCACTGCCAGCTAGACGAAGCTACACAATTGTCTCCCACATGGAGAGGGCCTAGTTTAGTCCCATAGAGGTCCATAGACCTGGGTCTACAGTTCATGAGTTCCCATGAGCTTGCTTCAACTGTGTCTGTAGATTTCCCCATCATGATCTTGACCTCCCTTACAAGTTCACACTTTCTTCAACTGGATTCCCAGAGCTCAGCCTAGTGCTTGGTTGTGGATCTCTGCATCCAGTCCCACCAGTTACTGGATGAAGGTTTTATGATGATAGCTGGGGAATTCACCAGTCTGATAACAGAGGAAGGTCAGTTCAGACACCCTCTGGACTATTGTTAGAGGTCTTATCTGGGGTAATTCTTGTGGATTCCTGTAGCAACAGGTTTCTTCCTTAGCCCATAATGGTTTCATCTATCAAGATATCTTTCATTGCTCTCCAACTCCATCTCTCCCCCAATTCAACCAATCCTTCATATTCTCATCCCCCATCCCAATGCTCTACAGTCCGCTTACTCCCAGATTGCCCGGGAGATCTCATCCACTTCCCCATACCAGAGCTATCCATGTGTCCTTTTTAGGGTCCTCTTTGCTGTCTAGCTTTTCAGGAGCTGTGAACTATAGGCTGGTTATCTTTTGCTGTACATCTAGTATCCTCTTATGAGTGAGTACATACTGTGCTTGTCTTTCTGAGTCTGGGTTGCCTCACTCAGGATTATTTATTCTAGTTCCAGCCATTAGCCTGCAAAGTTCATGATGTTATTGTTTATTTACAGCTGAGTAATAGTCCATTGTGTAAATGTATTATATTTTCTTTATTCATTCTTCTGTTGAGGGCCATCTAAGTTGTTTCCAGGTTTGGGCTATTACAAATAATGCTACTATGAATATTGTTGAAAAAGTGTCCTTGTGGTATGATTGAGTATCCTTTGGGTATATGCGCAAGAGTGGTATAAATGGGTCTTGAGATAGATTGATGACCAATTTTATGAGAACCCTCCATGCGGATTTCCAAAGTGGCTGTAAAAGTTTGTGGTCCCACCAGCAGTAGAGGAGTGTTCCCCTTACTCCACATCTTTCCAACATAAGTTGTCCTCAGAATTGTTCAATCCAGTTCTGTCAGGCCTTTAAAAGAGAAGGAAATTTTCCACATGATGGCAATTGTATGACTGTCAGCGTTTTCTGCATTGGAACATTTAAATTTAATTTCTGCTTTCCACATATGTATTAGTAAAAATTAGAGGAGGATGTAGAAGGGCCGCCTAGCCTAATCAGTGACCTCTGTCTCATTGATTTTTTTTTTTTGGAGGAAAGACCATATTTTAGCTTAGAGCTCCACATCTCAGCCTATCATCACAGTAAGTCAGGACTGGAACTCAAGGCAGGAACCTGGTGGCAAGAAATGATGCAGGGGCCCTGTGTATTGGCTTGCTCATCATGGCTTGCTTACCCCACTTTCTTCTAGAACCCCAGACCATCAGCCAAATGATTGGACCATCCACAACTTATTGGCCCTCCACCATTAATCACTAATTAAGGAAATTCACAACCTACCTGCCTATAGACCAGTCTTATGGGAGCCTTTTCTCAATAAAGAGTCCATCTTCCCACTGATTCTTGCTTTCATCATGTCGTCATAAAACTAACCAGTACCACAGCCAACTGAGAACCAAGTATTCAAATACATGAACATATGGGACATATTTCTTATTCAAATCACAACAGCTTCTGACCTCCAAAGCAAGGAGATGATGAATCTGTGCTGTTTTGCTAACCGAATCTGTAGCAATCTGTTGTTAAAACAGTGGGAAACTAAATCAGATGGTCTCTTTGCTTCTCATTAAAAGAGTGGCCCTGTGCCTTAGAAGGTTCCTTCACACACTAACTCTCCTGTGCAGCCTTGTGCAAGGTACATGTCTTTACCTCTGGTGCCATAATTCACTGTTTTTTTTTTCCTGGCATGAAAAGCAATACCATCACCCTGTGTTACCAATGGGAGATATTAGAACAGAAAACTAATTGAACAGGAAAGAGTCAGGCCTGTGGCACCTGGATTGTCATTTGCCTGGCAGAACTGGAGGGTATTACCATGTGCACTTGTTGGTATTGATGTTAACAATTACTGTACTAATTAAAGGGGGCTACCTGTTGGACTGACAATGTGCCACCCATGCTATCATTGTGCAGATTCTTTAAAATCTTTATACCATCCTATAATGTTTGTGCTTTGCTTGTGCCTGTTATGGAGCACAGGGAGCTAAAATAATCATTTGAAACACAGAATTAGAACCCACCATCAGACAAGGCTGAAATGAGAGTGTACTCTTGAATTAACTGTAAACATTTTAATTTTAATAACAGGGAGAATATTTACTTTCACTTCTAAGATGAGGAAGATGAAGCCAATCAATCCATGAAAAAGCCAGTGGTACCTGTTAAATGCTATGCCTGATCTAAACACAGCCATGATCCTAGCCTAGCCTTATGGTGGTGCTGAATAGAGAGGACAGACATGTAAGAACAGTGACTATGTGCCCTCTAGGGAAAGTGTTAGTGCATGGTTATTTGCTTGCTTACTCCCCATAGCAATGACATGAGGTGTCACTGAAGTGTTTACTGGATTTGTTTCAGGTCCTACCGCTTGTGAGAGCGGGAACCGTTCCAGAGCAAAACCAGCTCCTACTCTAGGCCAAAGAGGATGTCAGAATTCAGTGAAAGTAGTTTACATGCCTCTGCCTGTAGCTGTTCATGAGGTGGGGCTATTCTAGGGCCTCTGGCTAGGATGGACCGTCTACTTAGCATCCCAGTGTCTGAAGGACACTCGCTCTGCACCATCCGCTGAATTATCCCACCAGATCCTTCCTATTGGAAGTTTGAATTCTCTAAAATAAGTAAACTGAATTTTCAAAGAACTGTTGTTATGAAGTAAAAGGGAATAAAGGATGTTGAGGGGTCTTTCTCCACTTAGATGCTCGCTTTTGGGAGAATGTACTTCAGCTATGTGTCTGTGGAGAGCCTGGAACAGCTTCTGTTTTTGCTAAGACTCCTTTCTTCTCCTATTTTCTCTCCTCCTTATTCTGTTTGTTCTCTGGTTTTGTTCTTGGTCTTCTTTCTCTTCACCTGTCTGCCTTGCATTTTGTCCTGATTTAAATGCACAGAAATTCTCATCTCACAGTGCTAATTCTGAAGCCATTCATCACTCTGATCCCTCACTAGAAGGAAGAGATAATGTTGTATCGGACCAGAGACGTTAAATAACTTGCCGTGTTCACCGAGTTAAAAACTCAATGGACTTATCCCCCTTTCCAGAACAGAATCTTCCAAAATATTTTATAATGATTGCATCAGCGTATATTATGTGGTAAGGTATTTTATTAGTTTGTTTTCTATTGTTAAAAACATGATATTACATACTACATTGCTTATGCAGAAGAGACATTTAATTTTACCTATAGTTCTGGCAAAGTTCAAGGGGACTGCATCCTGAGGAGCCTTTGTCTAACAGGGAGAGACAGGGAGAGCCTGTATATGCCTGTTTTCATTCTCTTTACTCTTCTAACCTGCATGCATTCATGGGCCTGAACTCTGATGACAGTTTCTAATCCTATAATAAACTCTCAAAAACTATACCTAGACTTAACATAGATCAAGTTTTCACTGACATAATAAAATGGAGACTAAAGTTTACCTGCATTTCCATGGGGAATGCAATCTGCTCACAACATAGTAGATACATTTTTATAAGAATATTAATATTTCTATTAAACAATTTAAAAAGTAGCCAGTTTCCGGCCCACAGATGGACAGGAATCTTTACCATCTGTACATCTGACAGAGGGTTGGTGTCTGGAATACCCAAAGACCTCAAAAGACTAACCACAAAATAAACAAACAACAGTGTTAAAAAATTCATACAAGGAACATAACAGCGAGTCCTACAACATTTTCCAGTTGCTTCCGCCACTGTGGATTGAACCATTTCACCACACTGTCCCTGCCATGAGTTACTGAAAACAGACCCATTCTGTTATCAATCACAGAGTCAAGGATGGCAGCGCAAATCTCCTTCCTCCGTTAAATTTTGAAAATAATCCAGAGTTGCTTTAGATAATCCTAAAAGAGCTCCACTTTAAAATTAGAGTATATTATCAACAGCACCGGATGTTAATATTTAATATGTTAATCAAGAAGTACATATGTTTTTTTACTGAGTTGCAATTGGAATATTTTAGGTTTTCAAGATAATTATTTTTTGTCATCTCATATGTTTTATTCAGTGAACTTAAATGATCATTCTGAGGAGAGCTAAAACCAAAAGCATTGTCAATTTGTCAAAGAGGCCTATGATAGGGACTTCTGTTTAATTAGTCAGAATTGTATGGATTTACTTAAGACAAAAATACTGTTCCCTTTAGGCATACCTATTCTTCCTGGATGGTTTCTCTTATTTTGAGGTGGAAAAAAGGAACTATCTTCCAAGGTAATTTTCTAGATGTGAAGTTCCCCATAAGGATTTCATGTATGTAAAGAACATTTCATTAACCCAATTTATAGCTACACGAACTCTGTATGTCTCTATTAGACAGAACAACCCAGGAGACCCTTTATCCAGTGAAGCCTAATAAAATAAAAGGACCAAAAGGAAAGAAAGATACCATATTGATCATGTTCTGAGATGGGTTGATATTATGATTCTAAGTCACTGATCTAGGGAATATTCAGTACTGTATATTCTCCATGTTGTTTCATTATCCTAAGTTTTATGTTTGCTTTCTCAATGTTTATTCTGGTAGCCAGTTACCCATCTAGGCAGACTGCCATATGTTTACCTCTTTAGCATTTGCTTGGCATCTGCTTTGTGCCAGGTCTTACGATAATATTGACTCCTATAACAAAAGAAAACAATTTGCACGTTATTCATGAGCTCCTAATGAAGGCATGGCTGTTCAACATCGCTCTTGATTGCTGCTGCTTTTTTTTTTCTCTTTTCCCCTGTTTGGCATCTTCGTTCACAGCTGTTTGCTGAATAGACTGTCCTTTGATGGCCTGTTCATTACGTTTATAAAATATTATGTTCACATTTATTCAATAATGCTTGTAAAACCGTAGTTCAAACGACAGAATGGACCTCAACAATTGTTGAGTAATTGTTTAGTATTATAACATGGGTGGGGCAAAAAGCATTTGCTCGTTGAGAAGATGAAAATTCAGGTGAATGTTTAGGGTTTCCATAAAAGCTTATATAACTGAACAGCTTTTGTAAATTTTGCATTATTTTTAATCATTTTAACTAAATAACTAAGAATTCACTGATGAAAAACTAGCTAAAACTTAGCTTCCAATTGTTTTTTTAAATTATTGCTGATTTTGTTTTTGCTTTCTCTCTGTATTTATGGTTTAAATCAACATATGAGATGAACCAACACAATTTTAGTGATAGTCAACTCAAATATTTTTGGCATAATTTTTATTTTTGAAAGTTTTGTGCTTAATCTGTTAACATTTTTAACACACTAGCTTGTTTAATTCCCCTTCCAGCTACACTTTAAGCTTCTACTATTGATAAGTTCCTTTCCCACTTATAAGATGCTTGTTATGTTTTTGACTTTGTTTTGTGAACCATTGAATTAAATCAGACCCCTCTCAATGTGGGTGTGGATTAGAGTTCAGACAACTCACCAATGACATCACCATTGAATTCATTAACCTCTCTCACTCCCTGGAGCCTTCAGTAGCCAATAGATCTTCAGAAGGTTCTTAGGCCCCATGACCCAAGAAATCCATCATAGACTGGAGGATGAGAAGCTCAGTCTTGTTCAGGCTGTATTCTGACCGCTGCCTCCGAGTTCATGAGCACTATTTCCATGGACAAGCTGTATCCAGAAGTCAGCAATTCACTACCCTCCTCCCCATCATCTTACGGTTCTGCATTCCGTCTCCTCTACTGAAATGTTCCCAGGGTCCCAGAAATCATAGCATGGACATCCCACTGAAGGCTGAACACATCTTTGCAGTACCTGAGCTAAGCACTATCAACATCATTATAAAGATAAATAATTAAATAATATAATTATAAATATATATTCCTTCATTAGACACATATATTACATTTATTTTGACAAATATTTATTCCAATTCTGTGAGTGATTCATTTTCACTAGACTGAATACTTTAATAAAAAGATTAATTTTTTTAAAAGCAAAACAAAAGAAAAGAGAAATAAAGACACATCCATTAATGTAAAACTTCATGCATAAACTACATAATTCACTTATTGTGGATAAAATAAAAATCTGAATCTGTACTTAATGACTTTAAGAAAAATATACAATCTGGTTGATAGCATTTGACCTAAATCTACTATATGAGAATACCTGAGAGTTATTTTTCTTTTTTTCAAAAATATTTTTAAATGAAATAGAACTGAAGCATTCTCTCCCTTCCATTCCTCTTTTCAACCTCTTGCAGCTACCCTCCCTTCAAACCCTTCCATGCCTCCCCACTCTCATGCTGATAGCTTCCTTTTTATTATAATTTTTACATATACTCTATGCATGTGTGTGTACATATGTGGGTATACATGCACACGTACAATATACACAATACACACAGACACACATATAGACAACCTACTCAGTCTTGTTTTGGTGATGATGTGCATATAGGTTCAGGTCTGATCAGTTTGCATTGAACAACCAATAAGGACGCTCATGCTTGGGAGGGTCTGAGTCTCCTTCTCTCAACAGTCAACAGCTTTCTGACTTTCTTTTGTCTCAGGGTGGGAACCCATGAAATTATCTGTCTGTACTTGCACTGATGTTGTGATAGTTTCAATTTTTTTTCTACAGCTATTTCTAGGACAGTCTGTTTCATTGCAGACTTCCTGATATTCTGACCCTTAAATTCTGCTCCCTTTTCCACAATGTTTCCTGAGGCACAAATGCAAGGCTGCGATGTAGAGTTGTCTATTATGGCAAGGCTTTGTGACTGTTTTGCTTAAATAAGCAGATGCTGATCATTGTATAATATTGGTAATACATTTTGGATAGGGTTCAAGCAACAAATGCATCTAGTTTTCATCAGTCTTATCCAAAGTATGGCCTTTAATGATATTCCAATACGTATTGGATTGATGGTTGGGATAGTAACTTTATTTTTACATGATGGGGAAGAGGCAGAAAGGGCAAAATCTCTCTAAGTAGCCCACGGTAGCCTCAGACTCATGATTTTCCTGCTTCATCTTTCACAGTTCTGGTATCACAGGAATATGTCACAATTCCTGGCATAGTGAGAGTCACTTGATAGGATGGGAACTATGAGACTTCTTAAAGAGTTGTCCCGCACAGATCTATTCCAGAGTCATTGAGAGACTCCCCAGGACTGCTGTGTGATGTGATATGCTGCCCAAAATTCAATCTAAGAGAACTGAAAAGAGGTGGAAACTCTATGGAACCGACAGTTTATGAAGACAAATTTTTCTATCTTCTAAGTAATATATAATCATTTAAAGTTTCCCAATGATTTTCTCATTATATAAAGTCCAGAACAGTGGTTTCATGGAGCGACATTCTCCATTTCTCAGAAAAACCCTCTGGGAATTTTATTAACGTTATTTCACTCTCAATTGGAGCTCCAAATTCTTGATTCATAATGTTTCTTATCATTTCACAACCTTGCACCTGCTCTGTAGTATACTGTCATATTTTCAGATAAATAATTGAAATCTGGTTCCCCCTATAACCCAAATGCCTTGGTGTCTAGGCATCAATGAGAAATACAGGAGGAAAACTTAGTGCTACATTTTGCTACATTGAATCCTGTTCATATTAAATCATGACACATTTTATGTCTGCATTGTTTTCACAACAGAAGTAAGATCTACTTAGGGAAATTAACCACAAAATATCAGCAGTAATAACATAATGTAAAAATAAATATTCATTTCTAACACACAATAAATACATGTTTGCATGCATGTACATAAAGCAAATTAATAAAGAAGTATTTATGACTTAATTTTGGCCTAGAAATAAAGAGCTGTTAAGTATATTCTGCTATTCTCTTAAATTTTTCTTGTTTATAGTAAGCTACATCTTTCTATCTTAGGTGTTTCCAAATCTCTTGGGAAATGCCATGTCTAGAAGTTCATAGTAACCTCCTCTCTTTCTCCTTATCCTTTCCTTTGCTGTATAATCTGCACTATGATGATTTCATTCATGTAGTATAGATTAAAGCACATATAAAAATTCAAAAAGTGTTTGACCAGTAGGTTTCCCGATAGCATAAACGTTGCATGTTACATGGGCATTTTATATTTCATGATGTATATCTGGTAGCTTTTCTCGCTGAAGATATACTGATCCATTCAGAAGCACATTCAGGTAAAATGTGGTTTTGTATTGTGCTATTTATTAGGAACTACATAATACTTGCATGCCACTATTCTGGTGAATATTACAACTTTGATTCCTTAGTTCAATGGAACTTTGAAGTGATATGGTTTTCCTGCTATGAATTAAATTCGGTAAATTCGAATATTTCTATTATGTATTTTTATAGGACATGTAGGACTTTCAACCATGGTGCTTTCTACTTGTTCAAGTGTCAGGCTTAATTATCTCTTTGTTATTTTCTAACATAAAAATTCATCAACTTAAAAGGGTTTGATGAACTTCAAACGATTGTGATTACTTCTGTTATTGATAATTGTATATCTCCATCTTGGGGCAAGTCTTTTTCTTTTGTTGTGAGCCTAAAATTTTAGATACAACTGCAATGTATTTGATAGCTTCTTTGTTACCAGGGAAGATGCCAAGTTATTTTTATATAATCATACATATGTATTGCTGCCTTTCCAAAAGCAATCATGTTTACTC
>LOEQ01007614.1:151496-171160 GCA_001685075.1 Bramus lutescens | reverse complement strand
AGAGAGAGAGAGAGAGAGAGAGAGAGAGAGAGAGAGATCCCGCATTTTGTTTATCCATTCATCTGATGACAGATGATAGACTCCTTATCACCTTTGCCTTCACCATATGGCTACTGTGAACAATTCTGCTATGAATGTGAATACACAGGTATCTCCTCAAAGCCCTGCTTCCAACTCTCTTGAATATAAACCCAGTTAAGTTGACAGATCATACAGAATTACATTTTTAATCTTTTTGAGGAATCTCCAATCTGTTTCCCATAGTAGAAGTAGCGCCATTTTCCAAAGTGCCCATGCAATTGATTTTTATGTTTTTTTTTCTTTTTTACAAATGTTAGAAAGAAGAAAGCTTTCTAAAATCCCATTTGTCTTGATGCCTTACAAATTCCCTTGTATAATATGTATAGAGATTAAGTAATCTGATAGAAAGTACAATTTCACCTACTGTTTTCTAATTCTGATATCACTTACTCTTTTTATCAGTTGCAGTTTTCAGTACAGAGTTGAAAAATAAGAAAGTTCTCTACCTTGTTTATCACATGAAAGACGCCAGCACTTCATCAGTATGGAGGTGGGAAATGTTAGACGTGGTCTGAGCTCACCTACAGCATCTCTTCTAAGCTTGCTCTGACTTTTTGTCATGAATTGGTGCTGACTACTCACAGAGGGTTTTTCTTCCCCACCCTAGGTAATGCTGTGGTATCCATCACTATGTCTATGGGTGTCACAAGTTACACGTAAGGTCCAAT
Organism: Bramus lutescens; assembly: GCA_001685075.1. NCBI lineage: Eukaryota > Metazoa > Chordata > Mammalia > Rodentia > Cricetidae > Bramus > Bramus lutescens. The sequence continues at coordinate 170,411 of LOEQ01007614.1, read as the reverse complement.
GCTCACATGTCATTTCATTGTTGTGATAAATGCATTTTAATTGTTTTTAAAGTTGGTTTATATCTATCTGAATTCAACTTGCTAACATCTTATCGAGGACCTTGCTTCTATATTGAAAATAGATCAACTTGCATTCTGGTCAGTAGTCTTTTATATTGAAAAGTAGCTTGATCCACATTTGGTCAGTAGTATCCTTGCTTTGTTTTTCCCTGGGGTTAGAAAGACACAAGAAAGTGAGTTGAGCAGCTTTCACTTTCTGTTCTCTGAAACGATTAGAATAGAAGAGCTGTTTTATTCCTTGAAAATTGATGATGTTCAGCTGGGATTGGTCAGAATAAAAGACATTCAATTACCAATTCTAGGTCTATTGGTTTATTCTTATACATTATTATTACATCTTATGTAATACATGCTGTATTATATAATATAAAAATCATTAGTTTATAATATAAGTTATTGTAATGTCTAGTTAATTATTTATTATTTTATTATTAAATTTTTATTATTCAATTTAATTACTTAAATATTGAAATTTTTGCTAGTCAATTGTGAATTATTAACAATTCCAAACATGTGCATAATATAATCTGATCACATTCACTCTCTCTACTTGTGTGTGTGTATGCACATGTGCGTGTGTGTGTGTGTGTGTTTGAGAAAAAAGATTCTAGGCTATTTTATTTTCCCTTCAACAAGAATAAGAAGTGGAAATTAACATTTATTGCACACACATGACACATCAAGTGCTGATAAAGTGGTTGATATCATGCTCATTTCAGAAAAGGAAACCAAGATTAAGGTAAGGTTTGATGCTTTGACCATTCAGAGCTCTAGAAAGGTGTAAGCTTAAGTATACGTGACAGCAAAATCCTAGGATTTTCCGCACACATACCAAGGTCATCAATGGGAAGGTGTGGTGTGGCCTTGGTTGCCTAGGTTCATATGTTTGCATATATGGTCTGAAGTTGATGGAACTGTTTGGGAAGGATTAAGAGGTACAGCCTTACAGGAGGAAGTGTATCACTAAAAGAAGATTTTGAAGTTTCTCTGCTTAAATAAATGAGCCTGTCTGAAAGTCACATACTCTATAAAAAAAAAACTCTGTTCATGATCTGATAATTTTCTCCAAGTACTATAGAACAGTAAACACTGTTTAAAAAAAAACTTTGAAATGGACTCTGATACAGAAAGAATTTGACAGGATCACCAAAAAAATGAGAAAAAGACAAAACCAAAAAAATCAATAAACTCATGTCCTCTGCCTTGGATTATACTGTCAAATATTCAACAGCATATTAGGATCTGACTTTCCAAAGAGTCATTCAGAATTAATTCTCTCCTGGGTTTTTTTTGCTTTTCCACACGAAGTTGAGTATTGTTCTTTTTGAGGTCTGTGAAGAAATTTTCTGGGATTTTGATGGGCATTGCATTGAATCTGTGGATTGCTTTTGGTAATATTGCCATTTTTACTACCAAAATTCTACTTAACCAAGAGCATGGGAGAGCTTTCCATTTACTGGTGTCTTCTTCAATTTCTTTCTTGAAAGTTTAAAAGTTCTTGTTATATAAGTCTTTCACTTGTTTGGTTAGAATTACTCCAAGATATTTTATGTTATTTGTGGCTATTGTGAAGGGTGATGTTTCTCAGATTTCTTTCTTGACCCATTTATCATCTGTATAAAGAAGGGCTACTGATTTTTTGAGTTAATTTTGTATCCTGCTACATTATTGAAGGTGTTTATGAGTTGTAGTAGTTCCTTAGCATAAATTTTGGGGCCACTTATGTAAACTATCATATTATCAGCACATAGTGAGAGTTTGACTTCTTCTTTTCTAATTTGTATCCCCTTGATTTCCTTTTTTGCCATATTGCTCTAGCTGGAACCTCAAGTACTATATTGAATAGATATGGAAAGAGTGGACAACTTTGTCTCGTTCCTGAGTTCAATAGTATCACTTTGAGCTTCTCTCCATTTAATTTGATGTTGACTGTTGGTATGCTGTATGTTTCCTTTATTATGTTTAGGCATGTTTCTTGTATTCCTCCTCTCTCCAAGTCCTTTATCATGAAGTGTTGAATTTTGTTGAAGGCATTTTCAGCATCTAATGAGATGATCATGTGTTTTTTTGCTTTCAGTTTGTTTATATTGTGGATTAAATTGACAGATTTTTGTATGTTGAACCATCCCAGCATCTCTGGGATGAAGCCTACTTGGTCATGGTAGATGATTTTTCTGATGTGTTCTTGAAGTCAGCTTGCCAGTATTTTATTGAGTATTTTTGCATCAATGTTCGTACATGAGATTGGTCTGTAATTATCTTTCTTAGTAATCTCTTTCTGTGGTTTGGGTATCAGGGTGACTGTAGCCTCGTAAAAAGAATTTGGTAATATTCCTACTGTTTCTATTGTGTGGAACAATTTGAGGAGTATTGGTATTAGTTCTTCTTTGGAAATCTTGTAGAATTCTGCTCTGAAGCCATCTAGTCCTAGGCTTTTTTTGGTTGGGAGACTTTTAATGTCTGTTTCTAAGCAATCCTGTACAATAAAGGAACTTCTGGGGCATCATAATCCCTGACTTCAAACTCTACTACAGAGCTACAGTACTGAAAACAGACTGGTATTGGCACAGAAACAAGAGGATCATTGGAATCAAATCGAAAACCTGGATATTAATCTACACACCTATGAACCTGATTTTTGAAAAGAAGCACAGAATATGAAATGGAAACAAGAAAGCATATTCAACAAATGGTTTTTGACATAACCGGATATCAACATGTAGAAGAATGAAAATATATCCATCTCTGTTATGCACAAAACTCAAGTCCAAATAGATCAAAGACCTCAACATAAAACTTATCACACTGAACCTCATAGAAGAGAAAGTGGGAAGTACACTTGAACGCATTGGCACAGGAGAACACTTCCTAAGTATAACCCCAATAACACAGACACTGAGAGCAACAATTAATAAATGGGACCTCCTGAAACTGAGAAGCTTCTGTAAAGCAAAGAATGCGGTCAACAAGACAAAATGGCAGCCTTCAGAATGGGAAAAGATCTTCACCAATCCCCCTACATCAGACAGAGGGCTAATCTCCAAAATATACAAAGAACTCAAGAAATTGGTCATCAAAAGAACAAATAATCCAACAAAAACTGGGGTACAGTTCTAAACAGAGAACTCTCAAAAGACAAATCTAAAATGGCAGAATGACTTAAGGAAATGTGCAACATCCTTAGCCATCAGAGAAATGCAAATCAAAACAACTCTGAGATTTTATCTTGCACCTGTGAGAATGGCCAAGATCAAAAACACTGATGACAACTTAGGCTGGAGAGGATGTGAGGTAAGGGAACACTCCTTCATTGCTGGTGGGAGTGTAAGATGGTGCAGATGCTTTGGAAATAGTATGGCATTTTCTCAGAAAATTAGGAAACAACCTACCTCAAGACCTAGCAATACCACTTTTGGGTATATACCCAAAGGATGCTCAATTATGCCACAAGAACATGTGCTCAACTATGTTCGCATCAGCATTATTTGTAATAGCCAGTACCTAGAAACAACCTAGATACCCCTCAACCGAAGAATGGGTAAAGAAAATGTGGTACATTTACACAATGAAATACTACACAGTGGAAAAACATGACACCTTGAAATTTGCAGGCAAATGGATGGATCTATCTAGAAAACCTCATATTGAGTGAGGTAACCCAGACTCAGAAAGACAAATATCTTATGTAATCACTCATAAGTGGCTTTTAGACATAAAGCAAAGTAAAAGCAGTCTACAATTCACAACTCTAGAAGTTCTAGAGAACAAAGAGGGTCCTCAGAGAAACACACATGAATCTAATCTTGAAGAAAACGAGATCTCCTGAGTGAATTGGGACTGTGGGGGTCGTGGTAGAGAGTAGAAGAGGTTTGGAGAGGAAGGGAGGGGAGCAGAGAAAAATATATAGCTCAATAAAAACAATAAAAAAGTATGACTTAAAAAAAAGAATTAATTCTCTCACTCCAAACCTGAGTCTCCATAACTGCTCACTGTGTACTCTTTTCCAACTTGTATTTTTGTTTTTGGAAAGCTGTGATGCAATCAGCACTTAGCCACTGCTGAGCAGTGACCAGAGAGTGACCTAAAAGGCACTGCAGGAGCGTCTCACTTCCAGCTTCCCACAAGAAAGGCACCAAGTCTTGCTGCCTACTGAGAATGTATTTATTATTTTTGACAACTTCATAAATACATATACTGAATTTTGATCACTTTTACCCCTTGTTATCTTCTTTCATCTCCCTCTCTTTTCCAGTGAAACTTTTCTTCTTCAACAAGCCCATTAGGATTGCTTTCTAGAAACCGATGGGCTCAATTATCCTGGAGCCATCACAGAAAGAAAATGCTTTTTGCTACCTTGATTCTATGCCTCTCCTGAGTACCTTCCACAGAGCCCCCTTCACATCCTTGTTTCTCAGGGTGTAAATCAGAGGGTTGAGCATGGGAGTAACTATGGTATAAAAAAGGGCAACAAACTTTCCCTCATTCTCAGAATAACTGTCATTTGGTTGCAAGTATGTGTAGATGGTTGAGCCATAAAACATAGAAACCACCAGGAGGTGGGACCCACAAGTCCCAAAAGCTTTTCTGCGGCCAGATATTGACTTGACTTTTAACACAGCCCTAGCAATGTGTGCATAGGATCCTAGAATCAGTGTCGCAGGGAAAACCAAGATTATGGCTCTGGCCACAAACATCTTGGCCTCTGTTCCAGCTGTGTTCTTGCAAGCCAACTTGAGGAACACAGGCATCTCGCAGAAGAAGTGATTCAGTCGATAGCCACAGAGAGGCATGGCCATCATGAGGCCTGTCTGAATCAGAGAGTTGACGAGGCCTGCTATCCATGATGAGATAGCCAATGCCTGGCACAGAAGTGGGTGCATAATGGTTGTGTAGAGGAGCGGACGACACACAGCAGCGTAGCGGTCAAAGGCCATCACCACTAGAAGCATACTTTCCGTGGAGCCCAGGGCGAGGACACTGAAGAGCTGAGCCACACACCTTCCATATGTGATGGTGTGGTCATGTCCCTCAGTATTGATCAGGAGCTGGGGCACGGTGCTGGTGGTGTAGCAGAGGTCCAGGAAGGAGAGATGAGAGAGGAAGAAGTACATGGGAGTGTGCAGTCGAACGTCTATTCGGGAGAGAGCAATGATGGCGGTGTTGCCAAAGAGAGTTAAGGAGTAGAAAATCAAAACGTAGATAAAAAGAATGAGTTCCAGTTGAGGCCAGTCAGAGAAGCCCACCAAAATGAAGCCTTTGCCCAGACTGGCATTGAAGTTGCCCATAGCCTTTGACCCGTACAATAGCGGAACACAGTTCAGTGTATCTGTTGAAGGAAATACGTTAAGACATTGTTCACAGCATTCTTCCATCAGCCCTAAGTCGTCTGTTTTATTATTCAATTCTGTTTCATTCAGACTTTTATTCTTACTTTTCTATAAAATGAACCTCTCTGGATTAGGTACGATGTCATCTTTATTTGAACTATAGCTCAGCTAATTGTTCCAAGACTGGCCCTTCAGTCTTATGGATCCAGACTTTCTTATTCCAGAGTAAGGAAGTGCTTTGAAAATCTAAGGTCTATGTCATACCGTAAGTGTTCTATGTTGTTATCTTTGGTTCCTTCTTTCGGCCTATTTGTTAGCTCATTTCAGATTTGAATCCAGGCTCAGCCAGGTGGCAATCACAATTTTGACCCTTAGGTCCTCATTTGCCTCGTTCTGCACCATGGTTAGAAGCCCCACTAGCAGTATTTGCCATCTGTCACAGAAGACTGAGAAGCAGTTTCCTTTCTTTGGAGGGAAAATACAAAGAAATGTCTTCCTTATGATTAGTAAGAAGGATGGCCTCCCTTGACCCTGCTTCTTCAACTAATTCAACTCCACAGAAAAAGCGGGTTTCTCCTCTCAATCCAAGCCCTTTTTGAAACTATCTCCTTCGAGTTCCTCCTGTTCACTTGATGACATTCAGGCCACACGTCTTTGTCTCTCTAGGAACTCCTGTGGTAGAGGACAAGCTCAATATAAAAATAAGTATTAGTGTATATCACAGAAATAACAAATAATGAATAAACATTCTCATGTCTTTATGGCGCTGAGGGTGCCAAAGCGAATGCTGCTTTCATTCAAGATGCACCATGGCTGTTGAATGAACTTTCTTCAGTGCAACATGTGCGTTTACCTTTTTAGAGCTCATGAAAGCTAATTTCCTCTAAGCCTGCCGAGTAACTGCTAACACACCGGTGGGTGGTGGAGGTGTGAGAGGCATAGACTATCACTCTCCTCAAAAGATGGGTGCTTCTTATAAAAATATAAGTAAGGTTCTATGAAAACTTGCAAGGAGAGAGAAACAGAGTGCCCTTCCAAAGTCTAACCTACAACTAGTATAAGGGGATTCTGTGAACTTAACTAGTCGCCTTTTTGTCAAGTTTAGAGAGGTGGAATATGACCATCAATGGGCCAATATGAAACTCAGTGTCTTTAGGTCCATATCATGGCCCAGCTGGGCCTCCTACTCTGAAATACTCACTTCTGGGAGTCTGAGCTTAGTTACCTATAAAACAAAGAAAATTACTTGCTCCAAGTAATTTGGGTGTTGGCTACATGAAATAATACATCATGTATATTACAAACATTTGTGCTCTCTGTTAAACCTGCTCTGCCTTCATAATTAGCAGTTAACTTGTGCAAATTAGGCTGCATAGTTCACTTGGCATCGTGATGTCCAACTTTCACTGCAGAAACTGGAAAACAACAATCTTATTGACTAACTGATTGGATGAATAAATGAATGAATGCATTTCTAACCCTGGCACCATGTCTGATGTACACAAATGTTCCTCACTTAGTGGCACAGGGTTTTTGTTCACTCCCATTGTATACTTCTAACAATGATTTTATATTGTGGCATATATAAATGAATACCACTTTTCATTTTTTAATTTTGTGTTTATGTGTGTTTTGTCTGCAAGTATTTCTGTATGTATGCTATGTATGGCTGATGTCCACAGAGTTCAGAAGAGGGCACTGAATTCCCTAAAGCCAGAGTGGCAGGTGAAAGTGGGTGCTAGGAATTGAACCCAGGTCCTCTGTAAAAGCAACAAGTGCTCTTAACCACTGAGCCCTGTCTCCACCCTCCAGCTAATATACTTTCAATTAGCAAAGCATAGCACTATTTCTAATATGATAAACAAATGAACAATGAGCCAAGGTATTTCAATATGATAAAGCTCAGAGCCTTACTTACATCAGTAATGATCAATTTAATGAATAAAAACTTGGATAATTTTGGAGCAGAGGCATGAAATTTAATTTTCAGCATTTCTGCTGTCAGCTAGATGTTCTACCCAGGGCTGGTAACACTCAGGAGAATCCAGGGACTAAATGGATAGACCCAGAAACATAGAGCCCCAAACCCTAAAACCTAGGGACTCCAGTCTTCAGAAGTCAACCTTATGACTTCTGGGTTAGGGATGTGGGCCACCTAGAAGCCATCTTCAATTAATAACCACTTGCAAATGAAAATTTAATTCTCTCCAAGGGAGTCTCTCTGGGGAAACAACCACTCTTAAGGGGAGGCTGTGTGCCCAGCAGTAGATGGCCAGTAGAGAATGAGCTCATTGGCATCTTTGGAGGTTCTTTGATTCCTAATGTCATGTCTGAGAATTTTTAAATCTTATTTTTCATTTTATTTATGAATATATATTTGTCCATCCCTTACCCTATAGGTTCTTTGCATGTATAATATGGCTTCCAATTTAGTGTTTTTAAATGATTCCTGAGTGTGGTTTCTGTGTCTGTCTCTGTTTCTGTGTCTGTCTCTGTTTCTTGTGCCTCGAGCTCTTTTCCTTCTATTTATCTGCTTTATCCTATTCTGGTGAGTTAGTTTTTGTTACCTTATTATATTATGTTGTGTTTTATTATTATCCCTAAGAAGCCTGTTTGTTTTCTAAAGGGAGACAGAAAGGGCACAGTGGATCTGGATGGGAGGGGAGGTGGAGAACTGGGAGGAGCAGGAGGAAAGGAAATCATAAGAAGGATGTATTATGTGAGAAAAAAACTATTTTTAATAAAAAGTGGGAAAAGAGAATCTGACCTTATAGTTACAGAACCCGTGATCGGAATCTCAGTGCTCTGGGCTTTAACTACCAGTGGCCCCGGCACTTCATGCCTATGCAATCCTTAGCTTCCAGCACCAGTGAGGAGCAGTGGGAGGCAGCAGCAGGCTGCAGTAGGGAGCAGAAGGCAGCAGGCTGCAACTGCCCTTCTTGGGGAAGACCAAGGGAAGCTTGTTCCTTCCGCCCTGAGGGAAAAGCTTATGATGACAAAAATACAAAATCTTGTTTAAGGTTCTTAAAAGAAACAAGCCTGGAATAAGCAGCAGGAATGGTGGTATGGCTTCCTCGAAGCATCTGTGGTGTGTTGAGAACAGCTGAGCTGCCGTGAGGGAAGTCTGATCCACAGTCACTGAGTGTCAGCTTGGCTGATTGTCCTCTGCTCAAGGAAGCCAGGATCCAGGATAGGGTCTATCACCTCTCTACTGGGGCTTTAAATTTCTCCAGCATCCAACATCTTGTTTATTTAAAGCAAAAATAAGCATGAAAAGGTTTGTTTACTACATATATGCAAAGAACACGAAAAAGACCCAGTAGAGTGTGCATGTGTGTATAAAACAAGAATAATTAAAGGAGAAGAGGTCATGAATTTGAGAGGGAATGGGAGCACGGAAGAAGTTGGAGTGGGGAGAAAGAGACATGGAAATGAAATAAATACACTACTCATCTGTGACAGTCTCAAAAATAGAAATTTAAATTGAAAAGGGAAAATAGTTTTTTAAGGCCATATACAATAAAGACTTATTATTAGCATTGACAGTACTCTCCTCTCCAACAAATACCCACAGAGACAGCTGGAACATTTTACCTCTCTCAGTCACAGTTGGGCAACTGCATAATGGAGCACACCCAACTGCAGAACTTCCGATTAGTTCACAAGAATGTAGATGACAACCCCACAGAGCCACATTAACTCCAAGAAAGGAAATCAGTTAGATGTGGCACACTTCCAAGTACACTACAAAGCAACAGTAGTTTTAAGAACTATAAAGAACACATCGGTCACTGGAATGGAAGAGAGAGGCCAGGAACAAATCTTAGCACACAGCCAACTGCTATTTTCTAAGGACATCAGGAAGACACAAAGAATAAAGGATAGTCTCTCACATAAGCAGTGCTGGAAGAAATGTATTTCCACAGAAAAAGGATAAGGCTGCAACTATCAAATACCCTTCACAAAACTCAGTTCAACAATGACAAAAGCAGAAGATACCACCACTGGCAACATCATGGGGGCAACTAAGAGACACTGTAAGAGAAAGAAACCAGATTTGGAGATTGGGATGATCTTCAGAACTAAACATCCAAGATCAGCTGTAGTATCTTAAAGCCCTCATTAGACTGATGTTAAGGATACCCTGTGTCCACCACAGGTGACTTCGCCATGCCTGCATTTGACACACTTCTACTGCTTAGGAACCAGTCATTGCATTTATGACATATTACAAATGCCTCCACTCTTCCCTGGGATCCTGCCTGGAAATTGCTCACATCCACTTACACTTCTCACAAAAAGAAGACCTCAGCTTAACCAATCCCCGCAATGCTTGGAGTCTTTCACCTTTCTTGAATAGTTGCACATTACTCCTCATTTGTGTGTGGCATTGGACTTCTGGCAAATTCCATACAGTGAAACCTACCACTCACAAGCCAGGAGTTGTGAGCATAATAGTAGGCTCCATTCTAGACAAAATAAGTGAGAAGATGGGCAGAATTCAGCTTTGTGCCAATAGCTCTAGTGGACACAGCTGAGAAGGGTGGGAAAGTTCTCACGATGGGATCATACACCGTTATCACAGGGCTCCTTCCAAAAAACAACAGTCCTCCCTGCACTGAAAGAAACAATATGTAAACTATAAGAGATCTGATGGTCCTCCAGCAGAGGTGGGAGTTTCAAAATGACTATTTCTTTAAGAATTCCCCATATCTCATTCCAGCAAAAGGAGAAAATTAGGTCAGGCTGATATAACTGGTTCCTGGGAGCTCCTGAGAAGCTATTTAAGATTGACAGAGGATCCCTCTGTATTTTTATATTTGTTTTAAAGTATGCTATCCAGTGCTTCTGTGTTGGTTGAAGGATGTCACACCGACTAGCTGTCTCAAAGCATCCTGGATGAGAACTGGGTGTCTTCACTGGACATTTTAGATGAAAAACCAGGATGCTTAAAGGTGGGAGTGTGGCTTATATACAAGCTTAAATATTTCTCATACAGAAAAGAAGACGGCCTTTCTTTGTTCTTCACAGGGCAGAATGAGGCCCAATGCTTGAAATGTAGCAAAGATAAAACTGTGGCTAAATATAAAACAAGAAAACAACCCTGAGAAATTCTAAGAATGGCAATTTCAAAGTGCATATATTTCTGCTTTTAAATTGTCTTTTAAAATGCCTTACTTGTAATCTCTAGAAGAACCACAAAGAAACTTGACATTTGCGCGTTTGAAACTCTTGACTGAGATCCTCAAGAGGCTCTTGTTTATCTCCCAGTATGTCTGCATGGATATGTGTGTGGATGTGTGTGGATATTTGTGGCTTCCATAAATAATAAGCTAGTTTGCAGTGATGGGAATCAGTCCCAAGACTCCCCACACACTTGGCAGGGATTCTACCACCAACCTACACTGTCAGTAGTAAAGTACTTGATATCTGATAAGATAAAAATATCCTTCATACCAATGCACTGAGTTAACTGCCTGACTGTAGTGGAGCTACCATTGAGAGAAAATAACCAACAGAATCCTATGTCTGAAGACAGGAGGGGTCTGGTAGATTCCTTGGTCATCACCCTCTTTACTAAAGCATCCATCTTTCAATGTGAATTCAGTGCTGTCCCTCCTTTTACGCCTCTATATGTAACTCTCTCCTCAGCCTCTGGAGAACTGGACTCTCAACGAAAGCTGAGCAGCCACCAAATCATCCTACACTCCTTCTGCACCAGTCTGTGCTTCTACAGACTCAATCACTCTCTCTTGCCCACACCACCTGAAAAATCACACCACATCCACTCTATCTTATAGCAGTTAGGCTGATCTTCAAACTCCTTGATGAAATATTTAATAATAACACACTAACATTTTGTAGTAGAAGACCAGAAAATAAAGGTTCTTGTCAGCTTACCTAAAATTCAAAGACTTAATGAATTAATTACATATCAAACTCTGACACCCCACATGAAACACTGACCCCAAATAAGAATCCTCTTTCATCCTCAGCTACTCTACTAAGTGTTCTTCACTTATTTTAAGCAGCACTGACCCTGGTTGTGATCTGTCTCCTGATTCTGATTTCTACAATTTGGTTTGCATCTTAGATCCTAGGCATCAAGAAATTGAGATTTAGAAGATCTATGAATCCAGAGGATCCCACGGAGTCTTACTTACCACAGTCTTGGGGAGGAAAATTGGGTTTACTTCCCTCAACCCTGCTGGCTTCTAGTAAATATGAAACCCATTCCACACGATGTCATCTACAAGTGTTTGCCTTCAGTCCCAACTGCATCTGTGGTATGGCAGGCTGGATCACAGCTCTGGTCCCGGAGAAATCATTCTTTCTTGAGGCCACCTCGCCCAGCAGGCTCACCTGCTGAGGCCCATAACTAAGGGGCAGGAAATAGCCTGTACTGTTCTCTGACTCCCTCACCATAGACAACAGGCCCTAGGCAGGAGTTGGTATATCATCCAACTTGACCTTAAGGCAGACTTTTCCCTGCCCACCCTTGGGACATTGCCTGGGCCTCCTTAATAGAAGTGGAAACATGATTATTTACTCAAGTGTGGCCTTGGAGACCTCTGGGGACCCTGAGCCAATTACAATTAGTACTGGTTCTCCAGGATCTATCTGCTATCCTCATTTCTTTCTATCCCTCATACATAGCCCAATCCAACGTGGTCACAAACACATCTTTTTACATGGTTTGTGCAAATCTGTGTCAATTTATTCCTCTTACATTCCCTAGTTTGACCCAAATCGAATCAGCCTTTCTAGCAGACCATATTCCATGTCTTCCATAACCCAAACAAGTTCACTGTCATCTGAATGTATTCTTTACACGGAATTTTTCTTAAGTTCATTAAGTTGTTAAGTTCCATGGAAGAAAGACATTTGAATGAGAGTGAACTTGTTTGGGTTATCGAAGACATGGAATATAGTCTGATAGAAAAGTTCATTTACATGAATGTGGATTATTTTTCCAACTAAAATCTGATGCTTTGTATTGCTCTCATTCAAATTTTACTTCAAAATTAGTCATTTTTCTTTATACCCTGATTTTGTCCTAAACAAAGCTAAAAACTGAAGATATTGATTTTTTATCACTGTGTGTCAACTGGAATGCCTAGATGCTGTGCTGGGGAGCTTCTGAAAAATGTAAAGCTACCAACACTTCACAGGAAAAAATAATAAACTTGTCCTAAAGTGGACAGATATCCCTAGAGCATGTAGTAATGGGAAATAAAGCTAGGACTAAATTGGTAGCTCCTCCTTTTCAGTTGCCTTTTGAGGAGCTAGAAGGCACCACATTGACTTCTGGAGGAGGATTGTCACCACCAGTTCCACTCAGCTATAGGCCCCATGTGCTTCATTTCCAATATGCCAGACAAGCTGTGGCCTCAGGTGCAATGGTAGCATGACTGTTTTGGGTGCATTGCTTGTCAGCTGAATTTGGGGTCCATTCCTAAGCACCAAAGGGATCACAAATGGTACTTTAAGCCAGAAGAAGGAGGTCAGAGGTTCCAATCAGGATGCTCCTACTATCATTTTCTTAAGTGAATATAAAGCAACTGACAAATTATATTTAAACATTTGTGGGGCTTTGTGTGTGTGTGTGTGTGTGTGTGTGTGTATACTTATAGATCATTACTAATGTTAGCCTCAATTATTCATGGAGAGAGACTTCTCTTTTGCAACAAGAAGTACAAAGTAGATTCACAACTGTCTGTGCTTCTGAAACCAAGTAACCATTGTTCTGGCATAGTGGCCCAATACTATTTGTAAATGGAGAAAAACTTCCAAACATCCATATCACTCCCTTCAAGGTTCAGGAACAGCTGGAGATGAGGGAGCAGAATGAATGTGAGCCCCCAAAGAGAAGGAGTAGTCTTTCCCTAGTTATTTTCCCCACATTCAAACTTTTTCTCCTTGTATATAGATGGAGTTTCCTTAAGGCTCAGAAAGTAAACCAAAAAAACAAGTCTTAAGAAGTTCCTGAAACTAACAAGATTCACAACACTTTTCCCAAGTTTGCATGAGCACAGACAACTGCTAAGGAGAAGAGACTGTGACTGTGATTGTGTCTGACTGGCTCAGACACTGCACGCTGTGCTGGCAAGTCCAGGATGTGGTTTCCTGAGACATCACCCATACTGGGATGGGCTTTTTGATAATACCTTTGAGCCAGCCACACTCTTGTAAGTAACCCCAAATAAATTTCCTGCTTTGCTAAGGCAGAGTTGGGTGAAACAACTTCTTTGGTTTGTCATGGTTGCTCTATCTTAGGTTAACATATGTTTGCTCAAATCTGCCCAGGAACTTCACAAAACACCTTTCGAGTTGAGAACTATATTTTCCCATCAACCAAAGAATACAACAAAATGTAAAAAAATTGGTAATGCTGAGAAAGAATTAATGACATGATATGTAAAATACGTTTCAAACATAAGCAAATTGAGTGGAATATTGTTATAGTAAAATGTGAATCAGTTAACACAAAATTTATCATACTTACAAAAGTCTTTCAACAAAGATAGCTGCACTTTTAAAGATAAACCACTATTTAAATACATGGAAGTAAACGAAAGTGACTGAAATCTGGTTGTCACAGAAAACCGAGATGAATAGAAATGAAACAAAAGAAGCCCGCAATTCAACTTTCATGTGTCTGGTCAAACAATAAATACTAGCCTCTTCCTTTGCTTCTTCTCAATTTCAATTACTAATTTTCTTAGAAATATAGATTTTATTCTATATAATTTATGCATCAAGATTTTATTCTATATAAATATATGCATATATAAACTATGGAGTTCTTTGAATATTTCTCTTAGATTACTCTTTGTATAAACATTTTCCCTGTTCTCATCTGTATCGAACTGGAGAGGAATGTTGGCAGCTGCTGTAACAGATACGGTTCTAGGAGATCGTTCTTGTCTTGCCTTGTGGCGGTATGTGCAATAAATGGTTTTGCCTTTTTCTCCAAGAGGATAAGTGAGCCCATCTCTGAAATTCACATGCTACATGAAATAGCTCTGCTCATCATCAGCTTCTTTATTCCAAGCAAAGAGTGGTAAGTCCAAATGTAAGAGGCCTTCAGAAGAGACCCTGAGTTATGACTGAAGCCAGAGGTGTCATAATACAGAAGGAAAATGGGGTGATATTGATGCCCGACTTTGTCCTGAGGTTCTACAACCATTCACCTTCATGGGGCCCTACATGGACACACTGTGCTGTAAATTTTTTAAAAAGGCATTAAGTTAGGAGAGAAAAGTAGTGTTGAGGAAAAGGGAAGATATTGGAAGGAGGAACTGTGGGTGGATTTGATCAAAACACAGCACATAAATGTATGGAAATTAAATTTAAAATGAACATACAGAAAGGATAGAAAGTCAGAGTGAAGTCATGCCCTCTGCCTGGGCTCACAGTGTCCACTGTGTGACACAACAGGGGGAATCTGACTTTGAGTGTTGCATTTCAGAATAAAAAGTACTCTGACACACAAACTTGCCAAGAACCAATCCAGTTCCCACGAGTGCTCACAGCACACGCTTCCCTGCCAAGAACCCAGTCATTTCCTCAGGTGCTCACAGAAACCTCTCCCAGTCTCCTTCTATGCGAAGTTGTGTCTAAATGCACATTTAACCTTGCTGAGCAGTGATGACGGACAGTAACCAGAGAGCAGATCCCCAATCCAACTTCCACACAAGGACCGGCACTAAGGTTTTGTGCCTCCTGGGAGTGTTTTGTTCTGCTTTAATTTTTATTGTGTTTATTTATTTTACACACACACATACATCCATACTTGTATGTAGGTCAGAGGACTTGACTATCTCCTTCCACCATGGGGAATTCAGGAATCAATGTCACATCCTCAGGCTTGGCAGCAAGTGCCTTTGTCTGCTGAGCCATCTTGCCAGCCCAGGACTGATTTTTTTCTGCTTGTTTGTTTTTATTTTCCTATTTTTATAAATTTGACAGTTTCATTAATATACATAATTATTGTATTTGTTTTGACACCAAACACCCCTTTCCCACTGAAACCCTCTGGACTCACATACTATAAAATGATTTGCTGATCAGTTTCCCTTTCTACCCTGTGAATGTGGCTCTCCCTAGCACCCTCCACAGAGCCCCCTTCACATCCTTGTTCCTCAGGGTATAAATCAGAGGATTGAGCATTGGGGTGATGATACTATAAAAAAGAGCAACAAACTTTCCTTTACTTTCAGAATAGTTGTCCTTGGGTTGTAAGTATGTGTAGGTGGCTGAGCCATAAAACAGAGAAACCACCAGGAGGTGGGACCCACAAGTCCCTGTAGCCTTTCTGCATGCAGCCATCGACTTGACCTTCAGCACTACCCTGGCAATCTGTGCATAGGAGCCTAGAATGAGCATGGCTGGAACCGCAACAATCACCACTCTGGCCACAAACATCTTGGCCTCTGTTCCTTCTGTGTCTTCACAGGCCAACTTGAGGAACACAGGCATCTCACAGAAGAAGTGATTCATTCGATGGCCACAGAGGGGCATGGCCATCATGAGACTTGTCTGGATCAGAGAGTTCAAGAGGCCTCCCAACCAGGAGACAATAGTCAATACCTGGCAGAGAACGGGGTGCATGATGGTCGTGTAGTGCAGAGGACGACACACAGCAGCATAGCGGTCAAAGGCCATCACCACCAGGAGCAAACTCTCTGTGGAGCCCAGAGCAAGAAATATGTACAGCTGGGCCACACACCCTCCATAGCTGATGGTCCTGTCAAGTCCATGGAGGTTGATCAGGAGCTGGGGCACGGTGCTGGTGGTGTAGCAGAGGTCCAGGAAGGAGAGATGGGAGAGGAAGAAGTACATGGGAGTGTGCAGTCGAATGTCAATTCGGGAGAGAGCAATGATGGCGGTGTTGCCAAAGAGAGTCAGAGAGTAGAAAATCAAAATATAAATAAAGAAGATGGGTTCTAGTTGAGGCCAGTCTGAGAAACCCACCAAAATGAAGCGTCCTCCCAAGCTGGTGTTGAAGCTTCCCATAGCCTTTGACATGAACAAGTCCCAGAAGGTAAATCAGGGCATCCTAAGAAAAGCCAGGGTTCATATACTGTTTAGAGTATTCCTTAGGTACTCCTTAATCTTGAGCTTTATTATCTGTTCTGCTACTCAGCTCACATCCGTCCAGCCTTCTGGCCTTACTCTTTTCTCCTTTAGGCAGAATATCTCTGTACTAGGAATGATATCATCTGTGTTTGAGCCATATCACTGCTGCTTCCTTGTTCCTAGACTTTAGCCCCGCCTCTCCATCATGTTCTCATTACACTGAGATTTGGATCTACTCGGTATCATGAAAATTGCTGTAAAAATGGTGTGAAAGACACAGACTTATAACCTATGCTACACGAGTGAGAACTGGAATTCTGACCCCCCAATATCCAGATAACCTCCTCTTCTGCTCAGAAACATCAGGAAGTCGTCAGGCTCAAACGTGTCTTTGTTGTAGGACTGCATCATCAACTTACCGCACCAGCATGGAGGTTCTATCTGGCCTCTCATCCAACAACTTTATTACTGACTTGGAGATAGATGTGGTACAGAAGGGCTGGAGAGATGACTCAGAGGTTAAGAGCACTGGCTGCTTTTCCAGAGGTCCTGAGTTCAATTCCCAGCACCCACATGGTGGCTCACAGCCATTGGTAATGAGATACGGTACTTTCTTCTGGTGCGCAGACATACATGCAGACAGACCACTGTATACATAATAAATACATAAATTTTAAATAATAATAATAAAAGGCGTGCAATGCCCACCTCTATAAAAAAAGTGGTACAGAAACTGCCTCATACAGTGGAAGCCCTGGTTTTATTATCAGAACTGTAAACATATTACATTATTGATGAGACCTTCATATACAGAGACACTCAGAAACACACAGAGAGATGAACAGAGATACTCAGCCGTCTCTGTGATGTGGAGCAGCATAGCAGATACGTCAGTGCCCAAATGCTTGGAGCTTGATAAAGAGAGTAAGAGCAACACTGGGTCATTAAAAGATAATTGAAATGTGTAAGAACGTATTAACTCTAACCCAATGTCCCCTTTCACTTGCATAGTCAACCTTCTCATTATCCTCTGGAGAGCTGAACACTCCACCAAAGCTGAGTGGGCACCTGTACTCCTTCTGCATCAGTTTGTTCTTTCTCTGACTCATGCCAACACAAACGCCCACTCTACAGACATCACACCACATTTGTTTGTTCCTGTAAATATTTACGGTTATCTCCAAGACTCCTTGATGAAATAGTTGATAATAACTCACAATCATTCTGTAATATAGGACCAGATAATGCAATGAGTACAGTCTGCCTTATTGAAATTCCCACACAGTACTTTGCCTCAAATGAAGAGGAATCCTCTTCCATCTTCTGCCTGTCCCTCAAGTAAATTGTTCTTCATTTAGTTTCCACAGTTTTAGACATGGTTCTGTTTTCGGTCTCCTGGATCTGATGTCTTCAATTTTCTTTTCATCTTAGATACTAGACATCTAAAAGACTGAGTTTTGGAAGGGACTGGAAAACCTGCATAGCTTACCAACTCTGTACTCACTAGAGTTCTGGGTAAGAAAACAATTGTGCTTACCTTCCTCAATCCTATCTGGAAGATCATGTGAGACCTGTTCCTCTTTGGCCCTTATTTCATCTGTGATGTGAAGGATTTGGAGGCCTGCTGTGATTGTAAATAAGTCTTATTTATATGTATGGTCCTCTTTCCCAACAGTCTTGCCTGCCCAGGCACATAACTATGAAGAAGGAAGTGTCCTCTGCTGCACTCTGGCTCACTTATCTAACCAAGACTAGGAAGGACCTGGTAAATTATTACACCATTTTCCCCCTCTGGACATTGTCTATACCTCTTTAACAGCAGTGGCAACAGAATTATTTATCATCTGTGGCCTTTGAGACCTGTGGGCCCCAATGGTAATTATAACTGACTGGCTGGTTCTCCAAAATGTTCTTGCTATCCTCAGCTCTTCTATTCCCCACACACTGCCTAGTCTCAGCTCCTCTATTCCCCAAACACTGTCCAGGCTCAGTCCCTCTGTTCCCCATATACCACCCAGTCCAAGCCCCTATATTCCCCAAACACTGTCCAGTCTCAGATCTGTTGGTAAAGGTGCTGCTTGTTGGTTCCCTGCCACCCAGCTAGCTTTGACCCAAAATAATCACAAAGAAACTGTATTAATCAAATCACTGCTTGGCCTATTAACTCTAGCTTCTTATTGGCTAACTCTTACATAGTAATTTAATCAATTTATGTTACTCTGTATATCACCACAAGGTTGTGGCCTACCAGCAAAGTTTCAGCACGTCTATCTCCAGCAGTGGCTCCACGGCATCTCTTGACTCTGCCCTTCTTCCTCCCAGCATTCAGCCTAGCTTTCCCTGCCTAAGTCTCAGCTCCTCTACTCCCCCCCACACACACACTGCACAGTCTCAGCTCCTCTACTTCTCACACACACACTGCATAGTCTCAGCTCCTCTACTCCCC
>LOEQ01007614.1:23865-44812 GCA_001685075.1 Bramus lutescens | reverse complement strand
TTGCAAATAGGATGGCAAAAGACAGAGTAGAAAAGTGAGTTGGGATGAAGAGTAAAAATCCACTGACTATTCCTTCCCTGGGGAAACTGTTGTGATGGGATAATCAGTTTCTAGAAGAAAGTGGCAAACTGATGTTTTGAAAGTGGACAGAGGGGGAGAAGGTGGCGACTTCTATCTATAGAGTGTTTCTTTACCTCTATGTTTGAGACAGGGTTTGGCTATGTAGCCTGGGCTCTCTTTACATTCATGATCCTTTGCCTCAGCCTTCTGCATGCTGGGATACAGGTGTATATCACCACATGCAATTTAAACAACATCTTGTCAACCCACAGAAGCCTTAAGCTTTTCCCTTGATGTTGGTGCCTTCCATTGCTCAAGCACAAACATTGGGGTTCATTCAGCTACAAAACCTGTCTTAAATCCTACAACTAAATAAAGAAGCTATGTGAAGAGACTTGATGCACTCCAAGATGGGTAACCACATGAGATTGGCTGGCTGCTAGGTTTAGATGCTAACACAGAGCCCAAGGGAGACTTAGAACTAGAGGAGATAGCTCTGCATGGGATGAGTCTTAGTCTTCTGGACCACAGGAGGGAGAAGGGCTTGCCAGAAGGCCTGCCTCTATCAACTGGGCCTAAGGATGCTATAAACACGAGAACAGCGACTAGCTAACTCCCTGAAAGCGCTATTTAAGGGATCAGGATAGATGAAATTGTCCCAGAATGTTCAAAAAGTTGGCAGGCAGCCACCAGATATATACTCTGTTTGGGGGGAAAAATTCTCTGTTCCTCTATTTTATGAACCTGATGTTCCAGGGCAAAGAAAATTGTACACAGTGGTCGGTGGTGGGGAGGAAGGGAGATAAAACTGCATTTGAGATTCTTCTGAGATTTCCCATTCCCTGGGGGAGTGTTCCTAACCCAGAGGAGGGTGATACTGAGCACCCACACAATGTATGGCTCCATTCCTGACTCTAAACAATACTCGGCTTCCTCTGGGACCCTNGAACCTGATGTTCCAGGGCAAAGAAAATTGTACACAGTGGTCGGTGGTGGGGAGGAAGGGAGATAAAACTGCATTTGAGATTCTTCTGAGATTTCCCATTCCCTGGGGGAGTGTTCCTAACCCAGAGGAGGGTGATACTGAGCACCCACACAATGTATGGCTCCATTCCTGACTCTAAACAATACTCGGCTTCCTCTGGGACCCTTCAGTCTTGTCRGCTCACAGTTCCATGAATTCCAACAAGCCCAYTGGTAACAATATCACTTGGTAAATTTAGAAGCAGTTCTCACATCCCCTCAGMGTTTAAAAGAAGCCATAGACCTGATGTGAAAACTCCAAAATCAGAAAACAACAAATAACCGACACAGCAGCTGATCTCAGGCCTGCTGGGCGGAGGCTCACTGCCCAGGTCACCTAGCATGTTTATTGCTTTCTAGGTGGTCCACACTGCTGACAGATGGCAGATTTCTCAGTGTTCGTGGGGTTTCTGAAGCAAGTGCCTTGGTACAGCAGCATCTTCTTCACCCATCTTCTCCTCATCCTCTGCTTGGGAGAGGTAGATTCAGGTAATGTATTTGACCTGCAGTCATATTCAGTCCACCCAGGTAGGATATGAGCACCCAAACTCTGCCCCTATCTTTGCTAGGTGCCCTCTGGGAACGGGCCCTCATAATGCAGCAGCAGACCATACTAACTGCTAAAATGCAAAGTATTCCCATGCAAGGTTTTGGATTTTTTTTGTTTGGTTGGTTTATTTTTTCATTTGTTTTTGTCATTATTTTTGTTTTGTTTTGCTTTTGAGACAGGTTCCTGCTATGTAGCCCAGGGTGGCCTGGAATTCACGATCCCCTTGCTTCGGCCTCCCCAGTGCGGGGATTGCAGTTATATATCACCATTCTCTACTTCCATACCGGCTGTTAAAGGGCCATGGGACTTGATGCTCTTCCATCCGTTCACCAGCCCCAGTTTCCCATATACACTTCCCAGGAGCAAAGACAAGCACAGCTAAGAGCAGTTCTCTTTCCCTGGGAAGCTTTGCAAAGAACACATTCCTTGGGAAGGAAATAGATGGAGGATGAACTGGGATGGGGTGAAGAGAGAAAGAATTGGGGGTGGGGGGGTGACAGAGAGACCTCGGGCGTGTGAGAAAGCAGGCTGAAGAGACCCTGGAGAGTGAACGTGTAGGAGGGTGATTGGGATTGACCAGCAGTCATCCAGGAGGCAAAAGGTTTTATCCAAATTGACATATGGGGCAAAGTGAAGGATGGGGAGGGAGATCTTGGATGTTTGAGCTTGGGGAAGAGGTTGTAGCTGAGTTTGGAAAGGAGGACATGGACTAATTTAAGGACAGCAGAGAGACCACCTGGAAACTCCATGGAAGAAGAGAAATGTCCAAGGGAAAGATGGTGACAAGTCTCTCAGCCGCAGAACTCAGTGGGCATTTAAATACTAAAATCGATGAAGCACAGCAGGCCCATAGGTTATTTTCCTGTATATCTTGTTTTTGTAGAAGCTGCACATGTGTATTCTGTTGATAAATACTGTGAAGCCGCCTGTCCTAGCTAGTTTATTGTCAATTTGACACAAGTCAGAGATTCCTGAGTAGAGGGAAGCGCACTTGAGAAGATGCCTCCGTAAGATCAGCCTGCATGCAAGCCTGTGCATTTTAAAATTAATAATTGTTGTGGGAGGGCCCAGCCCATTGTGTGCAGTGCCACCCGGGGCAGGGGTTCCAGGGGTATGGAAGAAATAGGCTGAGCAGTCTATGGAGAGCAAAGACAGTAGACTGTGTTCCTCCATGACCTCTGCTTCAGTTCCTGCCTCTAGGAACTGCCTTGAGTCTCTGCTTTGACTTGCCTGTAAGATGAAATAAATCCTTTCCTCCTCAGTTTGCTTTTAGACATGGCAGTTATCACAGCAAAATAAATTCTAACTAAGACATGGGCAAAATAAGACTTTCCATTCTCATTGTGCAGAAATCACTGCCATCAGCCATATGGCTTCTCCCTTCCAAGATACTTTTCTTAGCACACTTGCACAAATATGCAATTCTCTATTCTACATCACAGGCACAATTTTTTGTCAAACATTGCATTTAGTGTGCTCCCCTGACCATATTTACGCAGCTCCCCAAATAGCTTCTAGTCTCGATTGATTCAAACCAGTAACCAGTCCCGCCCTGCACAGTGCACTTGGTTGGAATGTGTGTATATATGTATTTTAACTTACACTCTGACTTTTTTCATGACAATTTCTTCTCCAGGAAACCACATGGGTTGTCCTCGGAGAGCAACTCATCATTGTCATTTGAATAGTTTGCTGTAGATTTCTAATCTGCAAAGGGAAGTGAATTTTAAAAACTTAAGTTTTAAGTGGGTTGATCTTGGCTATTGTTTTGAATTGTTGTCCTAGTCGAGGTCAAGGTGCTGGGCCCTGGAGACTCCATGTTGGCCCTTGTCGGGGAAACGGCAGAGTTCCAGTGCCACTTGTCACCATACCAGGATGCAGAGCACATGGAGATCCGCTGGTTCCGGACCCAGGTCTCAAACGTGGTGTACCTGTACCAGGAACAGCAGGGGCTCTCCAACTCACAGATGCCAGAGTTCCGCAATAGGACCATATTCGAAGCGAATGACATCGTAGATGGCAGCGTGACCCTGCATGTCCTCAGCGTGACTCCCTCTGATGAGGGCCAATATGGGTGCCGCTTTCTTTCCCACAACTTCTCTGGAGAAGCCATGTGGGAGCTGGAAGTAGCAGGTATGTTTCTGAGTTAGCCAGGAGCAGGAGACGGAGGAAAGGATCAGATTGGATAGAGCTGCCTTACATGCCAGGAGACAGAACCGCGTGGGGAAATCTCAGATTGAGAACAAATACACACACTATGTTAAAACATTGTGTGGGGATTGAAGAGATATTTCAGAAGTCCATCCAGTGCCTGCCTAGCATGCATGAGGCCATGGTTCAATCCTCAGTACCAGAAAAGAAAGAAAGAGAAAAGATTTTTTAGAAGTTAAAAAAGAGGAAAGAAATCCTATAAAATCTTAGGCAGCAAGTAAAAGGGAGAAAAGTTCATAAAAATATTGAATAACTTCAAAACAGCTGAATGGATAATTTTAGCCCTTAAGGACAAGGTGACTCAAAGTGACATCAAGGTATAACAGGCATTTGTGCAAGGTTAGTTTGTGCAGTATTACTTAGAGTTTCTTGAGCACCGAAGCTTCCTGAATGCCAGCACATAGGAGCTGAAAGTGCTCCAACACCACTGTTCAGATTCTGAAGCTAGAAAGACAAGGAGCTCGATGAGCAGATGTGAAGGTATTCCTAGAATCCATTAGGAAGATGGGAAAACATGTGTAAAGAAATTTGATGATGTATATTTTTATGAACAAGAAATAAAGGGGAATAACATAGAAAGAAATGTAAACAGCACAAGCTAGAAGCTAATAGATTTGGTTATCTAAGTAGTAAGGATTTAAGGAATAAAAATGAGTGGAGAAAAGCCTGGGGCTTTCCTGATATGTATTTTCTATATCATTAGTATTTAGACATTAATGTTTCAATATGTTTTTGATTGAAATAGAATTGCATCACTATTCTCCCCCTTTTCTCTCTCCAACCCTTTCCAGAATCTCTCTCTCAGACCCCTCCCATACCCCCCACTCTCAACTTGATAGTCTTTTTTTTCTTTGAGGATTATTGTTATATACATGCAGAGTGGTCAGCCTTAGAGCTATATACATACTACCAATGAAAATGGACTCAAGATATATTGTACACACATACATACATACATATTGATATTTTGTAAGTTTTAAAATATATGGCTTGGGATATAGGTCAGTGAGAGGATGTTTACATAGATGAATAAGAGCTGGATTTGACTCTTAGCACATAAATTGATACTTAAATAATAGCTATATAGATAACAGAGCCAGCTCTCTTTGACTGGAAAAGGATTGCATATGTCATAGGCATTTGAGATTTAGTGAGAATTAACAGAGGATTAAGTCTATTGGAATTCTGGGTGAGACGATTCTTCATTGTAGTGGGGTCATTTATTGCACATTATAACTAAATACATATAGCCTTCCTCTGAATATCTCCTAATATCCCTGCCTAATCTAAACTGTTCTTTAGCAGTTCATAGCTGGAGGGCTGTGAGCTCACAAATGCGATAAGAAGAGTAGTCATAATTCCTGACGTCATATTTTGTCCTCAGATGGTGAACAGTGGCGTGAACTGTATGCAGAGTTTCTAGAAGTAAGCCTGATCTTCCCCACTCCTGCTTTCCCAGGGTTGGGCTCAGACCCACTCATCTCCCTTGAGGGCTTCAATGAAGGAGGCATTCGGCTGCGATGCAGTTCCAGTGGCTGGTACCCCAAGCCCAAGGTTCAGTGGAGAGACCACCAGGGGCAGTGCCTTCCTCCAGAGTCTGAAGCCATCATTCAGAATGCCCAGGGCCTGTTCAGTCTGAACACATCTGTGACTGTCCGAGGAAGAGCTCATAGCAACGTGTCTTGCTCAATCCAGAACCCCTTGCTAGGCCAGAAGAAAGAGTTTGTGCTCCAGATCGCAGGTCAGTAGGCACCGGCTCACACGTATCTTTCTGATCATCAAAAGCTCCATGTTGGCTGGCCCAGGATTCTGAGGCCTGGCTGGGTACGGGATGGGTTGGCTTTGAAACCTGAATCTACTTGGCTAAGAGTAACTCTGAGAGTGCAGCTGACAACCAAGCAGTAAGTGAGGAGGCCCGAGAAGCAGCATTTCTATACCAAAGGTCATGCAACAAACTCGTAAGGTTCATTATAGATCATCATGGGAACTCATCTGTTCCTAACAGCATCTCTCAAGCCACTATTTGTAGAACACAAATCCTGACACCCTGGCTCCCGTCCCAGGAGGGATTCAGATGATAAAATGAGTGACTAAGAGCAAGCTGTAGAAGGTGGGAGTGTTAGAGAGACCTGAGAAGCAGAGGAATGCACCTGGGGGTGACGTCATGTAGCTCTGGGTTATAAAAAGGTGACTTGGGTCAACAGATGTTCAGGCGAAGAGTTGAAATTTCATCCATTGCTTGGTTTCAAAGTCCATTGTTTTAAATTTTTATTTTATTTTCTGTATATGGCTGTTGGTCTGCATGTATGTCAGTGTGCCAATTGCGTGCCTGGTGCCCTCAGAGGCCAGGAAAGGTCATAAGATCCCCTGGAATTGGAGTTATAAATAGTTGTTAGTATCCATGTGGGTGCTGAGAACCAGAGATAGATCTGCTAGGAGAGCAGCAAGGTCTCTTAGCTGCTGACCCATCTTTCCGGCCCTTTATTGTTTTAAGCCTTGAAAACAAATCTAACCTATGGGTTATTTTTTCCTGTAAATCTAAATCAATAGTTAGAAAACACTGTCTTCCTTTGTATCAGGCAGATACAACCTACTGCATGCATGATCTCAAGACAAACTGTAACAAGCCCTTAAGCAGAGGGACTTGGCAGCATTATTTGTCATGTACAGATCATTCTAAAGTCCCACTGGTAACTGGGTGCTGGGGGAAATCTGTGTTAGCTGTCTTTATCCAAAGAGAAAGTAAAGTATGCCCAACTCTAAGGCAAGCATGAAGCTACAGTCTGGAGCTGGACCCTAAATTTAAATTCCCAGAACATGAAAGGATTTGGGTGTCTTGTCCTGGATGTTTGCATGTCAAATAGAAAGTCCTGAAGAACAGCAGTCCTAGGTCATAAAGTTGTCGAAGTTGTTTAGCTTTCAAATAGACTTACTTGCTTCTCAAAGGAATAAGGAATTTGCCAAAATAAGTAAATAAATAAATAAATTTCCTAAAGGGAAACTTAGAGCTATTAATTTTTTTTAAATATCAGGAAAAGTTTGGATTTCCTTTCTTCCTTTGTTTTCTTTTTAGATCCATATATATATATCTCAATCATATATACCATTTATAGTTTATTATTAAGGTTACATATATAGACCTTTAGATCTGTACATACTTGCACAAGTCCACTGCTCTTAGTGGATATCAGGTGGAGAGACCAAAGGGGCTGGAACAGAGGGCCTAGGTCTAGCTACCAAGTCAGGGAGACAGCAGATTGGGAGGAAAACTGTATGGGAAGGATAAATCTAGTGTGGCCAACCCCTTTGTACAAAACCGTGAAAATAGAATTCTAGAAAACTAACATTTCAAAAAAAAAAAAGGACTACAAATGCTAAGCAAAACAAACCAGACTCAAAAGGAAAAAAAATATAATGTGTCTTTACTTACATACATGAGAACCTTACTTCTCAAACTTCTTTTAAAGAAGGGGCTTCATCTTAAGTCACATAATGAGTAGTGGCCGATCTCAGCTCCAGAAATGTGTTGTGATAGCAGAATTGTAAAGGATATCCTGAAAATAGCCCCTTAAGGAGCTAAGGAGCAGGGCCATAAAATTTAACAAGGTCCAGGCAGGCGGTGGTGGTGCACACCTTTAATCCCAGCACTCAGGAGGCAGAGACAGGAGGATCTCCGTCAGTTCAAGGCCAGCCTGGTCTTCAAGAGCTAGTTCCAGGACAGCAAAACCCTGTCTCGGAAAACCAAAGAAAAAAAAATTTAATGAGGTCCAGATGTTCCTAGGAGGTATCCTATCTTTGAAGATAACTTGTCAGTTATTAATGGCTCTTTGTTAGGGTTTTGCACCTCAAAACTGACCAATAGTTTCAGAAACTACCTTACCCTATGCCCTCCTTACACAATTCCAAGACGACAGGACACGAACTCCCCCATCGTGACGTTTCCCCTTTAAAAGTTCTCCCCCTCCCTGGGCTTGGGACTGCCCTTCCCTTCCCCATGGCTGGAGGTGTAGTTCAAACTCGAGTTGGAATAATAAAAACCCTCTTTTGCTTTACATCGGAATCGGTTGGTTCCCTGCAGTTTCTTTTTCAGGGATGATTAACTTGGGCATAACACATAAGGTACCCAGAACAGTCAAGTTCATCTAGACAGAGAGTGAAGTAGAGGTTGTAAAAAGCCTAGAGGCTAAGAGTGAATGAGGTGTCAGTGTTGGCTGGACAGCATGGGACAATGAAAAAGTGTTAGAAATGGACACTGATGTGCACATAGGTGTGCAACATGTGGGTGTACTTAGTCACTCAGCTGTGCAGTAAAGCGTGGCTAAGATGAGGGCTAGAATTTAGCTCCTTGGTACAAAGTCTGTCTCTCACACATGAGACCCAGAAGAGCAACCAGGGCTCTTAACCACTGTGATTTCAGGCTCAATTTACTGTACTTAGAGGTTAAAAATATACTTTGAAAGAAACACCCTTCTGAGATAATGCATTACCTCTGAATAATTAGATCACACAGACACAAACCTTATTAAACCGACAAAGCTGTTTCTTCAGGGTTATGCTCCAGTTTTTCCCTCATCCCCTCAACTTCCGGGCACTCTTGGAGCTGCCCTAGCCTGCCTGCAGCCACAAGCAGCATCCTACCCTTGGGGATTGCTTGGGAAGCAGCTGTGGTTAAACAAGTATTGGCTTTGCTGGGAATTCTTCCAGTGCCATGAGAACTGAGATAAATGTCAGGAAGCAGGTGACAACCTGAGGATTCCAACCAGGTAGAACAGCTCACTAGTTTTCAAAAGCAAAACACTTTGGGTTCATTCAAGTGCAGCATCAGAGTCAGAAGAAGTGATCTCCCAGTTATAAAAGGAAAAGGGTATACCAGGACCTGTCATTCATCTTCAGTTCACAGTGCTCTCTTCTCCCTGCCCATGCTCACACTAGTCCGAGTCCTGCCATTGCACCAGATCCTACCTGGAGTGAAGGTTGCTCAACTGCCCTAATGTCTAGTTCATGCCTGGCTACAGGGGCTCGCAAGGAAGGTGTAACCGGTCACTCATGGCTTTCCAGGATGTGAGGTCCAAGATAGTCTTGTTTCAGTGGCTAGTGGAGCCTAAGCCGAGACAACAAACACCTTGAGACATGTCTTCCAGATGTATTCCTACCCAGAGCGTCCCCCTGGAAGAAAGCGTTCCTGGGAACCCTGGCGGCCCTCCCACTCAGTCTGGCTGTGCTCACCATCCTGGCGCTGCAGTATTTGTACAAGAAGCGGTGCTCCCAAGGTATGACTCAGGCCCTGGAGCTGGATTTGCTCCATGGTGATACAGTCTAGTGGTCTGGACCAGGTCTGTTTTCTCTGCCAGTTAAAGAANGCGGAAATCTGCAGTACAATGGGTAGCAGCAGAGAAATCTCAAGCACCACAGATGCAATCAACACCTGAAAAGGGCGTTTATTGGGGTTGAGGAAACACACACAACAGACAGATAAAAAGACCCTCCGAGAAGCTAAGGGGCGGGGAGGGCGGAGGGAGGATGCCGTGGGGGTGGTAGCCAGGGGAAGGGGAGGGGGAGCTCGAAAAGTCGAAAAAAATCCCATCTCTTCCTGAGGACCAGGGCTTTAAAGCCTCTGAAGAGTCTTCCTCCCTTAGTTTAGGGTTGGTCAGTTTGAGGACAGATAGGATACTTGATTGGTCCACATATGTGGTGACCTGATCAGACCTTGTTGAGCCAGTCCATCAGAAGGCCTGCTGGTGGGAAGCAAAAGCTACTAGGCTTTTGTCTCAAATCAGGAGGTTGAGGAAGAAGCTGGCCATCTTGGAAATTTGCTACCTTAATTAACTAGCCATAATCCCTCTCTCTATCTGTCTGCCTACCAGGGAGTCTAACTGCTAGTCTCTCAATAGGAAAGGGGTGGGGTGTAGGGAGGCATGGAGGGACACAGCAGCAGAAGGCAACCCAGACTGGAATCACAGCCAGCTTCAGGCAGGGCCACTAAGCTTTCCCCATCCATTATTTCTTTCAGAAAAGCTGAAGAAGCAGGAAGAAAATGACAGAGGTAAGCCAGCAGAGATGCTCTCTCCCCACGTCCCAGAGCAGGGTCCAGGGACTTGTGGGGTTTCCAAGGCAAGGGCCTCAGTCTTACAGGGGCATCTAGGAGAAGGGTAGAGAGGGGAGGACAGGGTTTGCTCGGATTGACAGTGTCCAGGCACCCAAATGAACTTCCGGATGCACAGGGCGGAATCTGCACACCTTAGGGGAGCGAGGTACCCATATTCATAATCTGCCCTGTCTGGTCGTTCCCCATTCTGAGAGCATCCTTTTTCTCTTTTGTCTTCAGGAAGATTGATTGCACGGTTGGGTAAGTTCTGGGTTCCTCACCACAGGGCAGGCTGCGGAACAAGTGGGTTTAACTGGCCACCTCTGGAGCAGAAAGGGGCATTCAAGGGACTAGGCTTCTTAGAGGAAGAGAAGGAGGACACCCATCTGGTTCTCGATCTGGCTTTGTGCACCTCTTCTTCTTCGATCAGACTGAGATGCAGTGCCTGTGGGTGCCCCACTTCAGGGTTCATTCAACAGAAGAACCTCTGAAGAGACCCTTCTGGAGTCTTTACTCCCTCCAGTTCATGTTCTTGGGATCCATCTTTTTAACCCAAATGCCACTGTGAAGAAAGACCCTTGAACTTGCACGAATATGGAAATACTCTGGTAAATTACTTTTCCTCTCATTAGAACACACCAACATAAAACCATGGAGAGGTATGGTATAGCTGAAGGCCATACAAAGGAAGTTGAGGAACCTGAGCTCCTTGGTGAAGGCTGGCCATCCCAGTATTCCACTAGTGAGGTAGACCTAAGAGGGTTGGTAACTTTCAGGCCATGCTCCAGAGAGAGACCCTGTCTCAACAAAGCAAAGGAGGTTCAGTGATCCCACATAAAGGGGAGATGGAGAAGGCCCCCATAATTAGATTGAAGATCCAGAGAACCAAAATTTGACTGCCCTGTCAAAACTCCAGATAAAACTGATAGAGAGCCCTGTATTGCTGCCTATTCAATCCTACCAAGCAAAACCACTTCAGTGAGTCAACATCACAGTCTGAATTAGCATATTGATTGTTTTCCAAAGAATACATAGGATGGAGAGACCAGAGGACTGTGTTATAGAGACAGAGTTGGATCCTTTCCATCTAGGCAGGAGAAATAATTGCCCTTTCTGTCTTTAAGCGAAGTATTCAGCAAATGACCCCCAAATCACATAGGCTGTGCTAGGTCCTGGGCTTAATCATGTGCTCTGCCTCCTCATCTCTACCCCCCCACCAGGTAAATCTTGTGATTTTAGAAAGAATAACCCCCCAAAACTAGATCAGAGCCTTGGGGAAAAAACCCCTTTAGAACCAAGGCTGTTTTCCCTCCCTGGCCCACTGCCTGTTGATTTCTTTCTCTGAAATGAAGACAGACTAAAGGCTCTGGAATGCTGGGCATGAGCCTCCTTCTACAGGATAATGTGGCATCAAGGAGAGAGTTGCAGTCAGAAGTAGTTTCAGATTAAGGATATGTAGGCAGAGACTGCTCATTTGTTCATGGCCACCCTGACCCAAAAAATCACACAGAAACTGTATTAATTACAGCACTACTTGGCCAATAGCTTAGGCTTCTTATTAACTAACTCTTGCATGTTAAATTAACCCATTCCTATTATTTTATATTTTACCCCGAAACTCGTGATTTACCAGTAAGATTCCAGGGCGTCTGTCTCCTTTGGTAGCTACATGGCCTCTTTCTGACTCCACCTTCTTTTCTCCTCTATCTCTGCTTGAAATTCCAACCTTGCTCTATTCTAGCCCCATCATAAGCCTAATTAGCTTCTTTATTCATTAACCAAGAAAGGCAAGACACATACAGAAGGACTTTGCACACCAAGGTTCCTTAATCTTTACATAAGAAGGTTGATGTTTCTCTCTGTTTTGCTTGCAGAGAGACTTCAGACAGAGCTTGGTAAGTTCCCTCCATCCCAGAACTATTACTTCCTGTCCTGTCTTCGTACCTGGCTGCCCATGTATGACACCCAGGCTGGAATGACGCTGACTGTGTGGGTGGTGAAGGAAGGGAGGATTAGACAACTGTGACACAAATGTGACTTTCCAATTCTCCTTTTCCTTTGCTCCTTCAGACTGGAGAAGGTCCGAAGGCCAGGCTGGTGAGTAAAGCCCCCTTCTCTCCCACTGCATCTCACTAGGCTCCCTGACTTAGCATGTTTGAATCACATCCCTCTAAATGCATTTCCAACTTAGGGCATTTTCCATTTACAAGTGAATTTGCAAATAAATTGAAAACAACTGTGAATTGTACATTGAAAATGTTCTAAGTTAGAAATGCATTGATACATCTACCAAATATTACTGATGAGCAGCATAGTGCTGGGGTGTTGGATAGGTACCTTCTTATCACGTGATTGTCTGGGGCGGTGACTCCCTGTGGCTTCCCAGCATCTCCACCAGCCCGAGAAAAGATCAAAGTTCCAAGTATGGTTTCTAATGAATACAAATGGTTTTCATACCATTGTAAAGCAAAACAAACAAATGAAAAAACTTAAGTCAAGTTATCATTAGCCAGCTCCTCTCTGTTCATTGCAACATCATAGTCTCTCTGGTCCTTCCAACATCTCTCCTACGATTCAAATGCTGTATGTATATTTTACTTGGTAGAGGTCAGACCCAGGTTTCATTTTTATATTTATTCACATTTATTATAATAATATATTAATTATAGGTATAATTTATATATTTTATAGTTATATAAATATGCATTTATCTATATATTTATTTATATAAATTTAATTGTTTTGTATTATATTTATATATAAATTATCCATATAATTTATATTATATGTTATATTGATTGTCCGGAGGCTACATTTGGGAAAACATTGCTTCCAGTCCTCATTACATAGCACAATCACCTGAATTTCTGATGCTCACCCTCAAACTGCCGGTGGGTTTAAAGTGGACATGCTATTATATATGTAAATATACATCTCTTCATACCTGAATGAAAATGAGGACATGGCCACTCCTAGGTATGGTTGAGGATCAGGGTTCTATTGTAGACATGAGGGGTAGTACAGCCAAAGGCATCTTTGTAGTGATGGGGGGAGCGGGCCCTGCTTTTCGTCCAGCCCAGCTCCCGCACNGTTTTTTTATTAACCAATGAAAGTAACACATAGACAGATGACCCTCCTACATCACATCTTGAAGGGCAGACTGAATCAGCCCATGGGGGGAGGGTGGGCAGAGTGAGAGAGAAAGAGAAGAGAGAGGGAAGAAGAGAGATCCAGGAGTGGAGCCAAGAGCAGAACTAAGAAGGGAATCAAGAAAATGTATAACCAAAATGGCTGAGCTATATAGGAATTAGGGAAGCTGGGGGTGGGGAGCAAAGCTCAGAGACTGGAGAGGTTTAGGGTAGGGGGCAGGGTATACCAACCAGCTGAGACTGAGGGAGCCTAGGGGCTACCATAGACCTTGATGTGGTAGTAGATAGGCACTACAGTCATAGGCAAACACGTGAGCCATAGGCCACTTTTGCTAGGAACTATCCTTTTAGCAGGCAGGAGCTATCTTCTTAAGTCCTTGAGGGAATGTTGGCTTTTGTCTAAATGCCAGGCTTTGGGGAAAGAAATTTCTTGGAACCTAACAATACCATAAGGACCTATATTCCCTCCATAAGACTACCAGCCTAATATATATTTGATTTTGTATATATTCTTGCAAATCTGAATTTCCACTGTGTCACATGCATTTTAGTCTTGGGTAAACATCATTCATAGTCTTACGCTGCCTGTCCCTTGCTTTATGCATGCATCACTGTTTAAATATCCACTTCATAGTGTGTTGGGTTTGTTTCTTCTTGCTGGTTCTCACTGCCCACCACTGCAAACCACACTGAAAAAGCCTGAAGTGTGCTGTCTTGTCACCCTTTTTCTCTATGAGGTGCAACCGGAAAGGGAGATTAGGCTGTCAGTTAGACAAAGGTTTTCCAGAGAGCCATACTCCTGCAATCGGCCATGGTGAGGCTCTGTCCACTTGCACCATGTGTGACCCAGCTCTCTAGGTTTGCTGGCCCACGGGGATAAATACTTTCTCATTCCTTTATTATTGGCTCCTCTCTAGACGCTGACTTTGAACACACACACACACACACATGCATATCCTTATTGATATATTTTATAATGGCTATGTATATATCTTTGTTAATATATACATTTATTATTATTGACATTAAACAACATGAATTCCTTTTTGCTATTGTATCATTTGCTGTTAGTCTTGTCCATGCTCCCCTTAGTGAAGAGAGATCATTACTTTCCATAAAGTTTGATTAATCAAACTTTTACCTATGGCTTTTACTTCTGAAGTTGAAGATCTTTGCTAAGGATACCACAATGTATATTGTCTTATCATTTCTTTTATTTATTTACACTGTATTTCTCAGCCTTATGTTAATATCACATAATACCTGAAATAGTAAACTACCAGTGAGCAAAGGTTTTCTTGGGGTCAGTTTCAGAGTTAATCCACAGTCACTTGGTCCAGTGGTAAGACAGCAAGAAGTAAGGAATAAGTGGTAGAGAAAGCTGCTTGCTTTGTGGTAGGCAGAAAGCAAAAAAGAGAGCCAGGAGAGACCAGAAACTAAGGTTTCACATAGCTCAGAGCTTGGACTAAACCTTTAACCATGGGCCATTGGAGAACATTTCAGATCCAAAGTGCAATAATGTGTTTCTTGTATAAGTCATTAATCAGTCCTACAGAAATCCCCACACTGGGTGTGAGGTGATGATAATGTTCTGATCTGTCTGCGTGCACTGAGTGGGTCTCCTCAATGCTGTTTAGTATATCAGCCATAATTCTCCCATGGAGGCAAGGTTGCACCTTGAGCATCCCTTCAGTGAAGAAGCGCTTGTCCCTGAGCTCACCTCCCTGCTCCTTGTTTTCACCATTATGGCTTTGATAGCATCTAGAAGTTCAAGGTTTCTTCCCCACATCTACTTCCCTCTTAAAGTTAATGAACCTTTAAAAGTAGAAATTTACACAGTTCCTTTAAAAATTCTCAAGTTTATTTGGATGAATGGTTAGAAATGTATAGGCAAACTAACATTGAATCAATGTTTTGCTAGAACTAAGCTGTTCTGTGTAAAAGATATGTATCTTTAAAGTTCCACGGACTGTTTTGATTTGAGTTCAGGGTTAATCCCCCAGCACCTTGAGAAATGTTTCTATCGCTTTGGATCAACTCTTTGTTCCAAAACAGAACAAGAGAAAACTGGAGAAAAATCCACTCAGAATAGTCCACAATAAAAAGGAAGACTGTGGAGAGAAGACTGGGTATCTAGAAGGCACCTTAGGACAGAGCCCCGTTCAGCAGAGCCTTTAGGACTGAGCTTGGCCAGGCAGAGATGGGTTTCCTTTCCATCCTTTAGGGTACCAAGGCTGCTTGTTCCTTGCTTCTGTGTTCCATCTTCCCAATGTAACTTGAGGCTACATACCACTTTGGTAGAACCCAGCACAATTGTTGGACCCCTGTCCAATCCAGTCCAGAGGAGGGAAAGAGGTTATTTAATTTGTGGGCAGCTCTTGAGCAAGGGAAGCCACCCTCAAGATCCCAGAGTTGTTGGCTGAGCTCTCTGAGTCCCTTCTCTCTCTTTGGTTTCAGAGTGGAGAGCGGCCCAGCAATATGCAGGTAAGTAACTGAAGCTGCTGAGTGTGACTGGTGACAAGATCGGGCAGGGTCTTGCACAGAAGGGATGAGGCGAGGTCTGACATTGGAGGAAGGGCTTTTCCAGGAGCCAAGTCCATCTCCTGGAGATGAACACAGAGTATACATACAGCATGCTGCATACTCTCATGTGCACACGTTTCGAATACAAGCTTTGGGGGTTTACTGAGTTCATTTCCTAAGGGCAGGAAGGAAGGCTGCTTCTGGCATCTGTGTGCAGAAGCAAAGGCAGCATCTGAAGGAATCTCCCAAATCATTCCTCAGAAGGGCCCCTCAGAGGCATGATACACACTAAAATCCCAGCATGAGGAGGCTGAGGCAGGGGAATCATGAGTCAAGACCAACCTGGGTTATATAGGGAGACTTTGACTCAAGAAACCGGTGGGTGGGTATTTGGGGGGGTATCCTCCAATTTCTCAACCATAGAGTGGATGTGTTTGGAGCATGGGTGCTAGAGAGTAGGTCATTGGATTAGATGATCTCAGAGGTTCCCTGTAGTTTTAAGAGTCCTAGAATTGCTGTAAAGCGGAGGTGACCTGGTGGTGAAACCAAAGGAAACAGAAGCCACAAAAGACCTGACTCCACGCTAGTGAACCTCCCTCATGAACCTACCTTATTTGCAACCGAAGAATGGGATTCGGGACTTTTCTGTTAAGAAAGGAATAGGCTTCAGGAGTGTGCCATTCTGGGAAAAGGGGTAGTTGAAAAAGTGGGTGTGTGCGAGAGTGTGTGCTTTTGCTATTCCACCAGCTGGTCCAACTAGAAAAACTAGATGTCTGAGGAGTGAAGGAGTGGAGGGGGGAGCAGAGGAAGGATGGAGGTGGGGGAAGAAGGAGAGGTACCTGAACCTTCCCTAGTGGGTACTAACCCTAATCTTCTGCTCAGTGGACGTGACCTTGGATCCCACCACAGCGCACCTTAGCCTGGAGATCTCAGACGACCTCAAGAGCGTGTCCTCCCGACCGGGGGCGCCCAGTATTGTGGTCCACGGCCCGCAGCGGTTCTCGGAGCAGACGTGCNCCTGTCTGGAGTCAGTGGAGCGCTCCGGGCCCGTGCGCCTGAGCCCCGCCGCCGGCTACTGGGTGATGGGGCTGTGGAACAGCTGCGAATACTTCGTGTTGGACCCGCAGCGCGTGGCGCTGACGCTCCGCGTGCCTCCCCGGAGGGTGGGCATCCTGCTCGACTATGAGGCAGGGAACCTGTCCTTCTTCAATGCGTCTGATGGCTCGCACATCTTCACTTTTACCGACACTTTCTCTGGGGCGCTCTGTGCCTACTTCAGGCCGCGAGCCCACGATGGCAGCGAACACCCGGATCCCCTGACCATCTGCTCTTTGCCGGTTAGAGGGTCACATGTCCTTGAAGAGGACGACAATGACAATTGGCTACAGCCCTATGAGCCCTTTGATCCCACCTGCGCTGGTGATGAGGCGCTGTCGTGACTTCAAGGCCAGGTCTAGGCAGTGTCCTGAACTCCCGGACAGAGCTTTGCTCCTCTGCTGCCAAAGCATGGCAGAGGCCCTTGGCATATGTATTTGTGCATATATAATTATTTTAAGGACGGCGGGCAAAAAGAGACCATTTATGTATATAGCAAGACTATGGAGTGTGCACTGTGGGAATGGGAAAGAAGTCAGAAGTATTCGCTAATTTGTGTATAGTTTTGCATATTTTGTGTAATTTTGTATATTCTGTAAAAGTCTAGAAGTAATGACATTTCATAAGTAATGAGTTCACCTATGGCTCAGATCTGAATTTTAAACATCATTTCTTCCTAAAACGAAATGGGAGAAATGGCTGATTCCAGGACTGGGGTAAAGAAGACCCAAAACAT
This sequence comes from Bramus lutescens, assembly GCA_001685075.1. NCBI lineage: Eukaryota > Metazoa > Chordata > Mammalia > Rodentia > Cricetidae > Bramus > Bramus lutescens. The sequence continues at coordinate 27,380 of LOEQ01007614.1, read as the reverse complement.
GGGTTATTTTGGCTATAAAATAAAAGTCAGCAGAAACTGATAGGGAGCAGCGTAGTTCAGATCTGCTGGGCAAAATGGGAACCATGATTAGTAACTGTGGAGTGCATTCTTTAAAACCAGAGAAAATGTTAAAAGTTCTCACCATAAAAAAGGTAGGTGAGGTAGTCTATCTAGATATTAGTTGGTTTGCTTTAGCCAATCCAGCACACACACATTTATAAAAACAATGTCCACCACAAATATACACATTTTTTGCTTGTCAGTTAAAATAAGTAAATAAAAATAATTTTTTAAAAAGCAAAAACACATATTACAGTCTGTAGTGACTTCCCTGGCCTTCTATGAGGCATTATTAACATGGAAATCCATAATGGCACTGATGGGGCTGGGGTAGAGGTAAGGGGCAGGGTGCTTGCCTAACTTGAGGGACATGGCACATCTTCAACTTCAGGGACACTTTCTCTGGGGCAGCACATTAGTTCCCCAGCACGGCAAAGGAAGGGTTAGGATGGCAAGAATGTGGTGTTACTCCAAAAAACATACATACTAGCAACAACATACAGACTGAACAAGCTATATTTAGGAATATATATGTATACATATACATGTACACATACAATAATTATTTTTAAAAGGCCATGAATTTGAAAGTGAGTAAGAAGTTACAGTATGTGGGGAGGACTCGGAAGGGGGAGGAAGAGAAAAATATTGTAATTTTATTATAATCTCCAAAATTAAAAAATAAAATAATGCAGCATTAGCTACTAACTAAAATCCAGATGCATAAGTCCATGCCAGCACTTTGTTTTTCTTATTCTGTTTTTTCAAAGGGGAACCTTTAAACAATAATCTAATGAAATCTATCTGAAAGACAATGATGAGGAGTGTGGAATGAAAAAGCTATTAGCTTTACATCATGGAAATAATTAGTATAGGCAAAAGGAGCAATGGGTGCTAAAATCACTGGGCAAAGTCTGCTGGAAAGCAAGAAGTTTCCACAGTCTTCAGTAGCAATCTTACCTACTTCTTAAAAGTAAGGGGAAGGGCTTCAGGGCTCTTTCCTCTGCTCCTTAGCATCCTTCCTTTCTTGGGAGTGTTTTTTCTTTTTTCAAAAAGCTGTCTCTATTTGTACTCCATGCCTAACTTAAAAGGCATGACTTTTCTTCATCTCCTCTTTGTGGCTGCCAGAATTTTAATCTCATCTGTCCCAGCTTGCATAAACCTCTAATAAAATTGTCCTTGAGCTACCTTTAGGGAAAACAAAAAGAAGGGGAAAAGTACCTTTGCAATGATAGTCTGCAAGATGAACCAAGTGATGACATTTACATATTTGAGGATGAGACGAGACATCAGGTCAAAGGAAAATGATTAGGAGCCCAAACTGTTTTTTAAAAACTTAGGTGAATGTTGATTTTCTGAGTGAAATATTAGTGCTGTAGTCATTCAGGGAAATACTGCTCTTCACAAACATGTCCAGACAGGGTCTCTCATGGGTTGACTCACACAGGGGTAAGGATGACAACAGCCCACTTTAGGGATTCAGCTGTTGAATGACTACCACTTGACGAACAAAGGCTTCCTCCTTGGGCAGGAGATGTAGCTCAGTGGTAGAGCATTTGTCTGGCATGCAGGAGGCTCTAGGTTTGATTATCACATTAAAAAGCAAACAATAAGGCAGTGGTGACACACTTTTAATCCCAGCACTTGGGAGGTAGAGGCTGAGGATCTCTGATTTCGAGGCCAGCCTGGTCTACAGAGTGAGTTCCAAGACAACCAGAGCTACCCAGAAAAATCCTGTCTTGAAAAACAAAGCAACAACAATAAAAATACAGAGCGCCCTATTACATCATAAGCATTCTAAACTAACGCTACTCTAGCTTGATTGTTTCCTTTGACAATAAGGTAGAAAAGCCTTTTAATTTAAACTTTAAAATGTATCCGGAACCTGTTAACTTCTGGTCACTTTTTTCTACCCAGAACCAAATTCTATAGCTTCTCACCCATATTACTGCAGGAACTTTCCTGTGGGCCCTACACAGCAGCCTGGATGGACCTACTAAAACAGACCAGCTGGGCATGTTGGTACACATCTGGAACCCCAGCACGAGGGCAGATAATGAGATTGGGACCAGCCTAGGTTATATAGTGGGTCCCTGGCTCCCAAACACAAGCAGCAAACAACCCCAGGGCAAATATTGTCTCTTCTTGTTTGGAGTGCTAACTTCTCACACTGGCTTATGAGACCCTGTGTGAGGTGGGTCTGGTTCTCTCTGGCCAGGAAGCTCTCATTCTCTGTCTTGCCACTCTCAAATTCATTTTAAGTGGCCTTTTCTAGCTGGAACACTCTGGATCCTGGCCCAGACTCTATACTCCCTAGGGGCTGGACCATGTTTCCTTCCCCACATGGTACCTGTCATACTATGATGTCCCAGAAAACTGGTGGAGGTCTCTAGTGTGCTGGAATAATGAAGTAGACATTTTTCTTTTGGTTCAATGTGTTTAAAGAAGGTCTTTATTGAAAACGTATATTAAAAGATTATCTTTTGACCTGGGTTTGGTGATGCATATCTGTAATCTCAGTAATTAGGGGTGGGAGCGCTGAGCCAGGAGAGTAGGATGGTCATAAATAAGGTCATAAATAAGACTAGAGCAGTCTGAAAAGTGAGATGAGACAACTGTCTCAAAGACAAAACACTCGAAGTGCACTTCCTAAGTTCCTCCTGAATTTTTGTATTCCCGGATACTCTGTCTTTTCAGAAGCCAATTCATTCCTGTGCCTGTGCCTGGTGGTCCATAGGCCTACGCCTATAATCCCAGCACATAGGACAGACAGAAAGACCAGAGCTTAAGGTCATTCTTGAATGTGTAGAGTGTTTGAGATCAGCCTGGCAGTACCAGGAACCATCCCAAATAAAGCAAAAATAATACAAAGGACCTTGAACAAACAAACAAACAAACCATAAAAAGAAACACCACTTCCTGTCTGCAGCAATCTCATCATTTCTGTTTTACCTTTGGCTTAAGTGATAAACATTCTGGGAGCCAAGGATTAGCTTAATGGAAGAAGGTACGTTTAACATGGGATTCAATCCCTAGCACTGCCTCCCCAAATCAATCTGCCTGCTTACCCTCTTGATTGTGTAGGGTGAGGTATTTGTAGTCTCTGTACCCCCCACAGCTTAAACTCTGACTGTGAGAGAGTGCCACATCCCATGGCAATTGTTTCCAAATGTGCATATAAGCTAAATAGCTCTTCATGCACCAGTAACATAGACCATGTTTGCTTGTTAACTGTGTCTCCAGAAAGCTGAAAGCCAACCGACTAATCAACACCATATGGCTTTCTTAGCATTTATACACCGAGATTCCATTCTTAAGGTATGAAGTCCCAGCTAGGAGTATAGCTTGGTGGTAGAGCCCTTACCTACTGTGTAGAAAGCCTGGACCCAGTCCCCAACACAACAAAGATAGATAGATAGGTAGATAGATAGATAGATAGATAGATAGATAGATAG